>DWON01002775.1:0-19668 GCA_018251015.1 Phocides pigmalion okeechobee
ATTACGAAATACAGAGTTACTTATACCATAAAGAGGTGTACTTTTTATTGAATCTCCTGGTCTCCACGCCACACCACAACTCATCGAATATCCCAAACACGGGACATAAACAGATAAACAAAATTCATTATAACCTTGTTACGAGTAGTCAATAATGTGATGGTAAACACAGCACCCTGTGGAGAAGTCCTTCGCAGTTATTTTCCGATAAACCAATCATAAGAGTCGGTATTATTACATTATTACATAGATGTACCATTATATACTTTATCTACAGGAATAAAATACGGTCTTTGTCTCATTTAATATTACTATGAGACGAGTTTTGACGATTAACAACTAACTACGAGGTTATGGGTTCGATTCCCACTCATGACAAGTATTTGTGTGATGTGCACGAGTATTTCTTTTGTGTCTGCGTGTCAAATTATCTATTTAAGTATATATTTAGAAATATTTATATGTACACAGCGCTTTTTCTGGGGGGCGCGTGGGGAACGCAGTATCCCCAAAGTGACTTTCGAAAATATCGAAAAATTGCCATAAAAACTGTAAATTGAAAAAAAACATGTAAAAAGGAAGAACGATAAAGAAATGCTGTATATTTTCCTGAAAACACAGTGGCCAGTGGAAAGGGTACAAACATTATGGACTTACGAGTACAACTTTGAGAATTTGCCCCTAAAACAAAAGTGACAAAAAAGCCTGTGTGTACGTCTATGAGCCGTCTGACTATCGTAGTATAGATTTTGCTTACATTTAACTTTTAACAATGTAACGGGTACTCAGATTAACGATTCTACAATACCAATATTTCGAAGTAGTTGTACGGCTCGTGGCTTCAGCTACACCGGGTAAATTAAAAATCTGTAATCGTAAGCGCTAATTACATATTAAAATGTATAAGGAATAAAAAGAGACCTGCTATTAATGGTAATGTGACACGTAATTAAAAACATTTCTTGAAAAGATGATTATCTCAACAATTTTATACAACAATTCTATGTAATAGTATAAGTATAAGAATATAAATGAGAATGAGGGTGAATATGGGGATTAGGATGAGCATGAAATAAAGATAATAAGAGTTTTTATTGTAATAATGAATTTGTTTGTTTCAGTGGCTTGTTCTACGGTGACCGTTACGAAATGCCAGGCTGCCTTGCGAACTCTGCAAGCGTTTCCGTTCTTTAAGCCGACGTGCCTCTGTCGAGAACCGAACGTGGACCCTGAATGCAATTCCTTCCGCGACTTCCTGTTTGACCATCCCTGCGTTTTCGTCATGAAGAAGGGTTTGTACTTTCTGTTCTAATCAATGCTATATTTTATTTTATGTAGACCACTTGATGTTAAGTGATCGATACAGCACATGAACATCGACGTCAACTCAAACAGGATGAACCTTTAAAGGTAGGAGAACTGTAATTCGACAGGGGAGGTACCACCGCCGCCTTCATAATCCGCTGTGGAGCATTACTTGGGTTCGGTTGAAGAGATGCGGTTGCCGGTAGCAACGTATCTGCGTTAGAGCTCAGATAGGATTTCGGTCGTGTTTGTGTTTGTACGTGGATGGCTATGGGCTGCAACTAGGTAATATCAGGTGGATTGCTTGTTTGCTACTCTCGCATAAAAAACCCTATCTGAGTTCGTACTTAGATTCATTGCTACTCCTACGTCTAATATGGTTGCTTCACTTTTAAATATTCATACATCTCAATCTAAAATACGATGACTTCACGACGGATTATGAGTACATAGGTCTCGGTCGAACAATAATTCTACGACCTATCAAATCTTAAGCCTAACCTAACGTAGCCTGACGTAGTCATAGTTAGCCTTAGGTCAAAATTTTCTCAAATAATTTAATTTCATAAGCTATCAATACTTCGAAAACAAGATAAGAACATTATTTTCATCTTTGATCAATCTCAGCTAGATTGTAACTAGAGATTTATTTAACTTTAAAAGTCTGTCTACAAAGTTTGAGTAACAAAAATAGAAATTGCAAGAACTGAAAATGGCGAGCAGACATTTGATATGGCAATGTTATTTTTATGTGAATAAGTTAACCTTAAAGTTAGCGAAACTGAAAATCTTTAAGATTTATTCCATTGTTTCGACTTTATTTCTCACTTTCCATGTATTCACATGTTAAATTATTTCAGCCTAATAAATAAAATTAGTTTATAAACATCATGTGAAAATACTTTGTTGAATAATTTAAAGGTGGGAGAACTATAGTTCGGCCGGAGAAGTACCACCGCCACCCTCGTAATCCGCCGTAAAGCATTACTTATGTTTAAGTTTTAGAGGTGCGGTTGCGACTACACTTTGAAACGAGGCAACCATTAGTCCTCAGGAGTAGCAACCCATCTACTTTAGAGCTCAGATAGGATTTCGGTCGTTTTTGTGGTTGTACGTGGATATCTATGGGCTGTAACTACTTAACGTCAGGTGGTTCGCAAGCTCGTTCGGTCAAAAAAAATTAAAGACATAACAGATAAATATAATTAACACTTTCCTACCCAATGATGGACGCGTATTTTGTGTCAGAATCAAAACCATTTAAGGCAAAAATACGGATAATAGGTATAGAAAGTTAATCTACTGCATTTTACAATTGGTACGGCAGTCACCACTTTCCAAAAACTAGCACGTACACGATAAATGAATACGCAAAATACTTACTTATTTACTCTCACATCATACCTTAAGTTTTATGTAAATTAAATTTTAGAATATGCCCTTACTCTATATTTTATATACAATTAATCGTTCTTCAACTAAAAAGTTGTCTCCGCATGTAATAAGCAAAACACAATAATGTATTGGTCATCAAGTCCAAAGTCAAAATCAAACAAGTTACATTTATTTCAAGTTGATTCTTAGAGAACTGTATCTAAATCTTAAAAAACATCTACCACCGCCGGCATCTGTTCATCCCTTTTTATCTCTTTTCACATTTCACCGACCGGTAAAGACCCCCCCACCACGTAGATGTACGAGAGGCCTAGGACGTTCTCCATCGTGCTTCTTCTTTGCATATTTGAGAAGTTACGGATTAGCGTTCAATTTGTTGGATGTTTGCACACAGCGCATAGAACCTCCGAAAAGATTTAAACTGACTTTTGGTATTCCAAATGCATGATTTAGCATATTTTCCGAAACACGTAAACGCGCATCAAAAAAGTACCACCAACGATCACCCATCTCAATCTTAACCACGGCCGAGGTAGCTTCATTTTGTGTATACGATTTTTAAGTTATGTCAATTTATTTACAGAAAAGGACCCGTACCCCGTGGAGACGCTGCCGACCTGTACCTACGCCCTGAGTGTCTGCCATAACGAGAAAGCCTGCTCTGTACTCTTCGATCGATTCAAAAATGCTTGCAAGGTCCGAGATGGAGAATGTCGTATGGATGACAGGTATGAGAAATATACTATTTTAAACTTATATCATCGCGAAATTTATACACTTTATATTCATACTTTACTTGGATGGTTCGTGGTCACGGCGAAACTCAATCAAAAAGTTTCGCCGTGACCACGAGCCATGGAACTGTTTCGAAATATCGGCAATTAAAAAGCGTTATTTAATACTACTACTATACTGTACTACCCGGTATATAATGGTATGAGAAATTTTCATATAAAACCTCTATAATAAAAATCTTAAAAGTAATTGTAATAAAGGCTTACCTAACCAATCTTAATGGAGTCCGTGCCCTTGCGGTATGGTGACGAGAACGCTAACCGTATTCCCGCTTCGAATAGCGATCACAATTATCTGCGCGAGATATGAACCAGATCTCTTGTCACCAGCTATGTCGATCAAACGTGGGACAAATTATTTGAACATTTTTTTGGCACTCGGACTCCATAGACCGAAGATTTCAAAGCCAAGTGGAACAAACACGTAATCACTGCAAACACGTAAACCTCTATAAGTTATATTGGACAGGGGAGATACCAGGGTCGCTTTCGTAATCTGCCGTAAAACAACTCTTGTTTCAATTCTGTAAGTGAGAACTGTTATGACACCTCCTGATGGAACCGTAAAATATTTTCCAACTTTTAAACGATGATTTCATTATGAAATTGAATCATTGACCTGTTTTCCTTTTATATGAAGTTATGGATAATGTGTTATTTGAAAATATATCGTTAATTTATACAAGACAGATTTAAAAAAGAAGATATTCAACACGGTTGCATTTTTAAATGTTTCTTACCTCAAGGCTCCATCAAATACAGATCTGTGTTTTTTATTTGATCACTCAAAATAATTGTTAATTTTAATTCTTTCCCATTTAAAATTAAGGAGGAAAAATGATCTCTACCATTTCCTTCCATTTCAAATTGCAGAGAAAATACTTAGTAGATTTAATTGTACAAAAATGAGTTGTGAAATTGTGAATTGAATAATATATCTATGAGAAATGTTTACATATGTACATATATGGAACTTATTTTTATTATCGTTATTCTAAACTAAATTTTGATTTATATTCGGGTTAATTAATTATGTAAATATTTATGTACATAATATTTTTTTGTTTATATTCACATTAAAAGATTTTATTTTTTATAACCTACTTGAGTACCTAATGAAAATCGAAGTTAGAATGTAAAATAATTTCATCGTCTTTGAGCGCCCTGTTGGCTAAGGTTGACCGGGAGACAAATCTCAGCACATCTCTCAATAAAAGATGCAATTTCTTTGAAGTCGATTTTGTTTTAGTTAAAATTATGTTATGCGATCTTTTGTAAAGAATTTAGTTAAGTTTACAATGTAGTTACGTCACACTATTTGATGTAATAAATGCTGCAAAACACAACCCAACTTTGAACACGACTAAACACAGTTTCAAACTAAATGTAAATAATTTCGAAGTTTCTGGTTTAAAACAATTTATTTCGGCATATCGATCGAATTTCCGTTTATTTTAATCTGTCGACAACTTGATATTTGGATAAACTGGGCTTTACAATTCATGCAATGAAACTTAAGAAAAGTTTTTAGCGAAAACGAAAGATTTTTCGTACAACATATTTATAGGATTAAATCTGGTATCAAAGATCTTTTTTATGTGAGAAAAGTAGCAAACGAACATGCGAACCACCTAATGTAAAGTAGTCGCAGCCCATAGACATTCACGTACAACCACCAACACGACAAAAAATTTGAGCTCGAACATAGATACGTTGCTACTCCTCAGGACTAAGATGTTTGCCTCGCATCAAAGTGTAGCCGGCAACCGCACCTTTCAAACCGAAACACAAGTAATACTTTACGGCGGATTATGAGGGCAACGATGGTACCACCCCGATCTAACTATAGTTCTCCCACCTTTTTAATCAAGATTTGTATTGTAACACAGAAATTTTATATTTCAAAACGCCGAACAACAAATTGAGGTAAATTCAACCCTTTTTTTTTGGACGATCCAAATTTGTGTCCTAGACGCAGCGTCAGGGCAAAATTTCCATAATTATTGCAGTGGACGGATTGGCTTACAGCATCAAATTGTAATTCAATCAGTCTGAATCGATCGGAATTTGAAAACCGGACTCTCTACGTGATCTTAACGAATATAATATCTTTGCTTTGTCCCTATAGTTCGAAACCAGAATAGTTTTACACGATCTCCTGCCTGTCATAAAAGCCAACTAAAGTCTTCCGAAACGGGAGTGTTAAAATTGGGAGCACGAACCATTCCGACGTAGCGATCCCGGGAAGGAAGTCAGATCAAGTGGTCCCAAACTGACGTACACATACCGGTGCCTAAGGAGCCAGGTAGCTTCCCGAGATGTATCCAATTGGTGCGTCGTGCTACTGAACCCGCAGCGTTTGTTTCCAGATCCTGGGGTTCTCTACAAGTACAGGAAACTACCGAGGGTTTAAGGACGTGGACATCTCACATAACCCGCAGTAGCTCCTAAGATACCGGAGGCCTTTGAAAGGTTTTTTCGAGACATAAAAAAGGATATCACTGCCTAATATATAAATGATAGAATAGTACAGCCAGGACGATACATCGTTTCGAGTTACGTCGAACATTGTTGACACTATTCCTCAAACATACCTTAATTGTTTCGATTTCCGCCATACGAGAATTCACTTGTCGCAAGTAGAATTGATATAGAGGATCGACGTAGAAAAAATATGTCTCGAATTACGTCTTTTCGAGTTTCGTTTTCGTATTTCGAGAAGCTAATATGCCGTAAGTACGAAGACTACGTGCATATATGAAGGAACGGTCACACGATGCCGTAACAAGTTTGCGTTTTAAACAATTTATTTCGGTGTATCGATCGAGTCTGCGCCAAGTTTATTTTAATCCGTCAACGGTCGTTGTGCCGCATTCGCTATATCTGGATTAACTAGGGTTAGAATTATCCAGCTCTCGATGTTAATTTCGGTAGAAAGGTTTACCTGCCATTTTGTGAACTGCGATTAAATGTCGCTGAATATGTGATAGCTTTATATGTATAACAATGTGTAGTTACATCACTATCCACAGATCAATTTCCAAAAAAGAACTATTTGTCTTGGAACCATGCCGCATGGGCACGGACTCCCTTTAGATTGTGAACGTTAGGTTTTTATTATAATTAGTTTTAAGATTTCCATAATTACAGTAAATTGTAAATAAAGTATTTGCTAAAATAAAACAAAAATAGTATGTACCCGTAGATATCAATATACCATTCATTGCAAAGTGTCATATGAACAGTTTGATTGGGGAGGGACCACTGTCGTCCTCATAAACCACTGTAAAACAATCCTTGCTTTAGTTCGAGAGGTGTGGTTGCCGACTATACTTACAAGCGTAATGTGGGCCTTTATTGTTATTCTTTTAACATAAAAGTCCTGGTTTTTTATGTTAAAAAAGGAGATGGAAAAATATGTAAAACATTAAAGAGTACTATAGACCTGCGTAACCTCGTGCATAGATGCGTTGTTACTCCTAAGGACTGAGATGGTCGCTCTGCTTGTAAGTGTAGTCGGCTACCACACACACAACTGAAATTCAAGTACTACTTTACGGCAGATTATGAGGGCAGCGGTAGTGTTAGCTCGCTCAAACTGTATTTTATCACTTCGCAATGGAATAATTTCTAATATACATATACGTACGCTAGGGATTCGAACCGCGGCCAGAGTGTCTGACATATTAACTACCAGTCTATCACTACTGCTGCTGCTAATACCAAACATTTGGTGTTCTTTTACGTTCAAAAAGAGTCCTACTAAGAACCAACTTTGTGAACAAATTAAATGCCATTTGATATCTATTTTGACATTGTACTAACCATAAACATTGTTACAGGGAGACGTGCCGCGAGGCCTGGGCAGGCCTCCGTCTGTCCCCGTTGTTCGGCTGCATCTGTCCCAACACGCACATGAAGAAACGATGCGATCGCATCTTCGCTGTCGTCAACCACAACCCGTGCGTCGGTGAGTACGCACCCTAATAGCAATGCTCTATGTGTACACGGGTTTTGAGTGAGAATTTACACTACAGAATCGAACTACATTATGATAAATGAGTCGCGAAACGCCTGGCTCATGTAAATCATCGTAATTATCATTGTAATAAACAAAAATGATCCGTCACGGGCAGCTATGATGATATTAATCGTTTAAATGATGGTTTATATAAAGGAAATAGATATGGTATTATCAAAAATGAAATGAAACTAGGTAAATGCTGTAAGTATTTCGCATAATCATAATCACAAGCATAATCGAATTGATATAGTTTTAATTTTCTTTTTTCTAAAAAGGTATTCACTTATTGTAAAAGACGTTTCAAATCAATTTTTCAGTACAAATATTACTTGAACGTACATATTATTTAGGCTGCATTACTGCACACATTGACATTGTTAAATGTATGAATGTGAACAAATATGAGCATCGAGAAGATTTTCTTGTAACTAACGAGATTGTTTACGTTAGGTTATGAGCCCAATTGTACTAGGAAATATTAATATGTGCTGAAAGGAAAAAAAATACGCTTTTATGTGAGAGATGCGAAAAAATTATTTACTATGTAACATACATTTTACTTACCGGTTACATGATAAAATTATTTCGAAATGATAATAGTTTAAAATCAAGTGGTTCGAAATTTCAAACAGAAATCTGGATTTCAATGCCAACGACACATAACCGTCCGTCCAGATAACCCTATAAGAGTACAAAAATGTAATCAAAAATAGTCTTACCTTTAGAAAATTAGTATGCATATAGTCACACTGATATTTATTGATGTATATTAAAATGGATTTTCATTAATTTTTTTTCAATTTCAAGTAACAATGCAAAACGTAATTCAACTACCATTTCCGTCATTGTCATCCCTTCAAAAACAATTAGACTGAATATATTAAGGAAAAACAATGCAAAATCTATTTCAACTCGCCCGAATACCATCTAAATTATGTCTGAAGGTTCTAAAAATAAATTGACGTAATATACAGAGCAGGCTGCGCTATTTCCATTCAATTACACGTGTCACGTAGAAGGCTCGATTATTTTTAAGGTTTCTTAAAATGGAAACTGTATAGGATCAGTTAGTTGTCTTTTAACACGCTTTTTTATGCTTGGGTTATATGTAACAGAATATTTGAAGTAAATTTTTATTGATATCTAGAAGATTCATTAACATAAAAAAACAAAAATAAAAAAGAGTTAAAAAAACCATTTTCCTTTTTATTATGTATCGAGTACTCACGATTAAAATGTATTAATTCCGCGATAATATTTATTTAAAGTCGCTCTGTGTTTTTGTATTGCACGACCGTTTCTCAAGAAAGCGTGGAGTTATTAACAGAAGGCTGGATTCTTTTTAGGGTTCCATAATGCAAGAGTAAAAAGAATTTTTTATAAAATATCTTCGTTGTCGGTGTTTCAAAACGTTTTCTTATGATCGCGTGGATTTATGAAACTGAAATTAACATAAAATACTCAGATCCACAATGCCATGGAGAGGTAAAGAATCAAATTTCTAAGTCAAAGTAATTAAAAGATTCGCATATTTTAACGCTCGCAAGGGAATCAAAACCTATTTAATTTACTTCCTGTTGACTGAGAATTAAGAAATATGTCACGAAGAAATATTTTATAGTGCAAATGTAAAGAAAAATCCGAAAATTGTAAATTTTGTA
Organism: Phocides pigmalion okeechobee; assembly: GCA_018251015.1. Lineage (NCBI taxonomy): Eukaryota > Metazoa > Arthropoda > Insecta > Lepidoptera > Hesperiidae > Phocides > Phocides pigmalion. The sequence continues at coordinate 9,180 of DWON01002775.1, forward strand.
ATTAGATCACATAAAAAAATTGACGGTACTTTCGACACGACTTAACGAAATCCTTAAATTTGTAGTTACTCGTACATCACAGAAATAAGTATACGGTACTTTCGACACGACTTAACGAAACCCTTAAATTTGTAGTTACATCACAGAAATAAGTATACGGTACTTTCGACACGACTTAACGAAACCCTTAAATTTGTAGTTGCATCACAGAAGTAGTTTTACGGTACCCTTGGCCTCCGACATGACTTAACGACTGCCTTCTATCCGTAAACAGGCCGATTGCTTAACCTACCCTATGCAGCATGAACATACTTGACATTTTACTACCATTGGTCACCCATCCAAATCTCGACCACCCCCGACGTTGCTTCACTTTGTTGATCGTTTACAATGTACACAATACAATGGCAACATATACATACATAGTTCGGGTAAATATTTTTATCGTCCAGAAAATACATTTCAGTAACAAAGACCCTTATAATGCGGTTTTCCTTTCATAGTTAATGGATAGGTCACGAACTTAGATATTTTTATGTACCCTTGTATAAAGTTATTAATGTGAGCCATTATTTGTAGAGCTTGCGTAAATATCATTAAAGGGCGTAGCCTTTGGTAATAACTAAATTAATATATTACCATTAATTTATTTTTATACGGCGAACTAAATATTAATATCACATATTTTAGTAAGACCTCTTAACATGGATAATAAAAGTAATGTTATAATAATATAACATATATGATGGTGGTACAGATAAAATATACAATCTTACATCTTTCAAATATCTTAGAACCGTTTGAATTTGAACAGCGAATACCATTTCGGTTTTATAATTTCGTTACTTGTAATATTTCTAATAATTATTATATATTCATAATATTCTGTTATAAATGCATTTGTGTTTCTTTTCTATTCAAAAAATAAAAATGGGAGTGTCTGTTTGTAATATAAAATAACTTTTTACAAAATGCATATGTATGTATACACGGTACATATATTAAAATAACTATTTTTGTCTCTTCATACCAACTAATCTCTAGAATGGCTGTACCGATTTTGACGTGACATTCACTGACAGATAGTTGATGGGATAAGGAGAAATTTAGGCTCCTTTCTTTAAGAATTATACAAAATAAACGCGGACAAAGTCGCAGGCACGGCTAGAATAAATTGGTTGGCCCACTACACTTGAAAGTGAGGCGACAATCTTAGTCCTCAGGAATAAAACGCATGTACATATAAGCTTAGACTGGACAACAGCCTGGTTTGAGGTTCTATACGGGATAATGTGGATGTCCGTAGGCTGCAGCGTCTACACAACATAAGACACTATCTCAGCCTGCATGCATCAAATTCTTCTTGCGTGTCCAATAACTAAAATCACGTAAAATCAGTGTAATTTCGAATGTAATATAAAGCTTACCTCACACCGCTTCAATCTATGTATTTTTCTCTTTCTCTTCTTTCTCATATATATATATATGAGAAAGGTGACTGACAGAAAAGAAGATCAACGCACAGCAGAAACTGCTAAATTAAGAATCCTGAATTTCTCAGATTGTTCCTTATATAACATAAGCAAACACTAAGAAATAAATTTTGGATATTCCTCCTCCAAAATAGTGAAATAGGGTTAACAGTTTATATGCAAACGGCAAAAAATAAAAAAGAGAATATTAAAATTTGTGTGATATTGATCCTTCCCAGAGCTTCGAATATAGCGATAAAATAGATTTCTTTTTTGTAAAAGTTTTATAATATTGATACAAATCGATAAAATCGGTAGAAGACGACATTCCTTCCCAAAACGGCTTCATATGTACATTCAACGTATGTACACATGTACGTTCTTCAAATGTATGTACGTGTTTTCGTAAAAGTTCTGTAATATCGACTTCTGTGCAAGTAAGCCCGCAAGTAAAAGCTAGTATAATATATGTACGAAACTTTGATTCATTTCTTATACACGTAATCCTCGGAGAGTTCATACTGTGTAGGGTTGACTATCGAAAAGATTGGTACTCCGTAACGTAATGCATAAAGATGCATTATTAAGATATTAACAAAATCAGAATTAATTATCTCAAAATACGGTTAACTTTTTTTAATACCCATATTTGGGACAGTTTCCCGGCCACCACAGTTAAGCCGTGACCACGAATCATGCAACTGGTTCGTAATATCGGCAATTAATAAGCGTTAATCGTTAATATCCGTTATAGTAAAACTAGTGGGCTCAGCGGACATAAGTCATTTTTGCAGAAAATACGCCAAGTTCTACTGTTAATCTAAACCATTCTCGGATCCGCCTGAACACACAAAGAATTTCATTAAAATCGGTCCAACCGTTTAGGAGTTCAGTTACATACACACGCACAGAACTATTATATATAGTATATAAAGTAGTGTGAATTCCGCGATGACATTAGTTTCAAATGGTAGACAACTATTTAAAAAGATATAAAAGTGAATAAAACCGGGTTTTCAGACCATTACTTAGAGATACTGTGACGTTTAATGCTGACACTCGCGTTGACAAAACGAAATAGCCTCGTTCGGACTGCATTCAGCTGTGTAGGAGACAATGGACATTTGTATCCAGGAACAATAGTTTTAGGTCTGTAGGAAACAACGCAATTCAGGAAGGATTTTATTATGTTCATTCTCATGTTTTTCCTTACATTGTTGGCTTAAAATTATGAAGCCTTTTTTGTTTTATTATTTTATACTTCTCTCCTCTTCTCACTCTATTCTCCTAATTTAAAGCGAAGGAGACGAAATATGCCGTTGCTAGTTAAAGAATTAGGCGACGATCTTTATCCTTAAGCGTAAGTAGACTTCAAATGAGTCTTCAATTTGATGTGGGTCCATAGACTGTACTGGCCACTTAAAATCAATGGGCCTACACGCTTATTCAAGAATTAAATTTATTACATTAATATATTAATATTACATTAATATTTCAAGGTATTTCTGGGGTCGACAGTTGTTCCGATAACTTCCGCAATTCAAATAATGGTTTAAACATTCATACGCAGAACACGAACACTCGATAATAATTACGACAAAATATAATAATTACAACAAAATATAATACGATTGTATTATCAAATTAGATTTTTTTATATGGGGAGAGTAGCAAACGAGCTACAGGCCACCTGATACATACACATACAGCCTCAAACAGCTCTCAAGTTTTATCTAAGCTCGTATGTCCATCCGATACTACTTCTGATGATCGCCCGGTTAAAGTGTAGCCGGCAACCGCACCTCTCCAACCGAAACATAAGAATTGCTGTTAGTAACAGAAACCTCTATGTTTAATTTTAAATGCAAGCCGCATATAAAAAAAAACAACGTATTTTCGTTATTGTTTTCTTTTGTTCTCTGGTATTGTATTTTTTCTGCGCAATGTTTTAAGTTTTCTATTTTTACTTTAGTCTTGTAAAATAATTTTTAGCCATTTTACTTTACTCTCCTTTCTTTGGAGCAATCCGGCAGATCACAATTGCTTTTCGTCGGATTATAAGGATGGCGGTGGTACCACCCCCGGGTGGTCGAACTATAGTTTTATCACCTGTCGTAAACTATCAAAGGTACTACTACTAACAACGGTCAATGGTAAAAGTTAAGACAGGAGGATCAAGCAACTTTTCTAAATTGCTTACAGAGAAACTTTTATAGGTGGGAGAACTCGAGAGGGAGGTACCACCGCCGCCCTCATAATCCGCCATAAAGCATTACTTGTGTTTCGGTTGGTGAGGTGCGGTTGCCGGCTGCACTTTGAAGCAAGGTGACCATCTTAATCCTCAGGAGTAGCAACGTGTTCACATTCGAACTCGGGTATGATTTCAGTCGTGTTTGTGACAACGTGGATGTCTATGGGCTGAGACTACTTAACATCAGGTGCAACTCTCACATAAAAAAGAGACTCTAACTACACTGTGTACCACATTCACAGTAAAACTATTTCCGTCACAAGTGTTATTCTGAAACATTTCTCTGTACATACGGTTACTGGTATAATTTGCTTATGTTTTAACGAACAAAACCGATTAAAATTGTTTAGTGGCGTGACTAACGACCATTTCTCCAGAGCACGTGAACACGCCACATAGTTACATTTGATACGGAATGGGACTTGACTTAACCATAATATATTTTAAAATACAAAGAATTTTTAAATACATTTGTTCTTCATTAAAGTTAATTTCAACATACATATAGCATCCAGTATCTAATAAGGGCGAGACTCAGGGGTAAGTACCCCTAGATCTATGCGTATTAGAAATAAAAACTTATGTTATAAATAAATATATAAATAAATAATATTTGACTCAAATTCATAAGCAATCAATCTTTATAGAATTTTTCCGTATTTTAGCCCTTTAAAGATGGTTTTTCTCATTTTTATGCTCATTTACGGTGTATGGAACATCTCTGTAAATTTAGCGGGTTCTAGTTTGTAGATACTAAGTTTGGTGGTTTCGTCTGTGCGCGATTTTTGTGTCAGTCAGCCATGTTCGTCTTTTAATTTATATACATATGTAGTAAGTTTGATAAATTGGCAAATTGATTGTATACTAACATCATGGCGGAATTAATATATTTTACTATATAATGATTCGTCACGATTAATTGGCGATATTTCGAACCAACTTACTGGATTATGGGCGCGGGCGGGCGGGCTGTGATCACGAATCATGCAACTAGTTCGAAATAGAATAGTAAAAACTTTATAAATAAAAAAATGCTTCAAACCGTGTATGTCCAATGATGGCTAGCGATATAATTGTTGCAATATTTATTCGTTCATTATTTCTTCTATTATTTATTAATTATTATCTTACCTTAAATATTCATTAATTATTAATTACTTATTTATTACCAATTCATTAACACGATGACAGCCCTATTGTCTACCAATCTCCCCAGCCTCAACTTCCAATCTCATAAGCCTCTCCCGTAACTTACATTCCAAGAATTGATCTTGACTTCGGCGTTTCGACGCTACTTATCTTTTATCTGTTTCGACAACTCTCCGCTATTCAAGATCCTCATCCTTAATTACAATCTATATATGTATACCAACTAGCTTTTGGCAGAAATCAATATATTTTCCAACTCGAAATTTCTGCTCTTGGAAGTGGAATTCCCAAATTTCTATTCTTAGCGTTCATTTACGTTGTATAACCTGAAAGAAGTGATGAAAATATATCTATAAGAAAGTAAAAAAATGATAATATATTAAAAATAAAGACGGAATAAGATAAAGATAAACGCAAATCGAAAACCGCTAAATCTATTCCTGAAATTTTGCAGATAGCTTCTTTATACAGCGTAAATGAATTGTCGAAATTTCGTCACCAAGGATGAAACAGGGGTAGAAATATTATACGAAACCTCGTTATATAGACTTCTGGATGAATAAACCGTAAACTAAAGCTAGCGAGCTATACAGAGTTTAAACTCTTTTTCATGTGAAAAGAGTGGCAAACAAGCATGCCAACCACCTGATTGTAACTAGTCGCAGCTCCATCCATCCATGTACAATCAAAACATGACTGAAATCCTATCTGCGCTCGAACGTAGTTACGTCGCTACTCCTGAGGACTAAGATGGTCGCCTCACTTCAAAGTGTACCCGGCAAGCACACCTACCAACCGAACACAAGTAATGCTTTACAACGGATTAAGTAGAGTTTAAACTTAAATTGACTTGAATAAAGACTAGATATCCAATGCTTAGATACGCCATAAAAATAGGTTGATATCACAAATGAAGCTACCCCAGTATACTGGAGTTAATTAACTGATCAAAGCTAATTTAGGGATTCCTGTATATAAACATTTAATCCTATTTCACGTAAACGCTAATGAGCAAGAAGCGAGCGCAAATTAGCGGTTTACACTGATCCTAAACGTATTCTAATGTAATTAATTGTATACGCGTTTCCAATACAAAATATTAACGGAAATAAAAACAATGCTACATTCATAGTTGGATTTCCTGTATCATATAAAGAACAACAAAAACAAAAAGACAATCCTAGAGTATTTGTCTTTGTTTTTGTTTTGTATATTTGTCAAAATTACAATCACGTAGATTTGCGAATTTGTTTTTGTTGTTTTTAGTTTCGACCTAGAAGACATATATAAATTAGTTGTTTATAAGTATATAAATCTACGACCAAGATCCGAACACGCTCTGCCTTGTTCCAATAGTTACTCTTCATTAAAAGAAATACCAAATAACCGTGCAGGGCGTCTCAAGTTAAGAGTTCGCTGCAGCCTATGGACATGCATATCTCACCTCAAGCAAGGCTAAGTCCCATATGAGAACGTACGTAAATGCATTACTACTTCTTAAGGCTAAGATGGCCTTCTGGCTTGTAAGTGGAGCCGGCATCCGCACTAACTAGAGTAACTAATAAAGGATTTGAAATTAATTGTTTACGGCGGATTAAGAAGACGGTGGTGGTACTTTTCCCGGTCAAAATATAGTTCTATCTACAATCATAATTCATTTTACTTTTGCAAATAATTTTATGTAGCTACCAATTAAATAGTATTTCAATCACACAAAACGTATTGTGGCAAGCAGTTCATTTTACATTTCCAATTATATTTTAACAAATAAAGATAGAATTTTAAAATCCGTACGTAAGGAAAGATTTAAATAATGGCTCGTATTTATATTTGTTCGTTAAATCCAGGTAATCCCTAATCCGTTGCTTCCTGTTTCAATTCGAACTTCTCTGCGGGAAACACGAGAAATGTTTGGTCCAGAACGGAATTATTTTGCTCACAGGCGTACTCAAAGGCTTTGATTTCCTCCTCATTTCTCCAACTTCAAGGCTGTTGTCTTGAAATTCTATTGAGTATTCCTTTGATTTCTCAAAAGACGACAAGTAAACTTTGTCAATGTTTTAAGTTTGTCTATTTAGTAAATGGTTTGTGATCTAATTAAATAAACAAGTGAATGGATGAATGGACGACAGGTCGAATGGACGAATGAGCGAACGGAGGAATGGACGAATTGACGAATGGTCGAATGACAGAATGGATAAAAAAATAAAAAAAATGTTTACGATGCGACCAGGGTGACTATACTGGACCACACTCATAGTAATAAATACTAGTCTGGCAATTTATTGGAAAAAATGCTGGACAATGACAAACTTTAAACCAACTTCTCCTAAATAATTTAAAAATAATATTATAAATTAAATCAATATTTCGAATAAATACATACTTAACATGTAGTTAGGTATTTATGTAAATACAATACATACATAAATACCATTTGTAAATTTTATGTCCGCTCTCACTACCCTAATATATTGGCAACACCCTAATGAGGTTCACGTGTTCCTAAATTATAATAATAAAATCATTGGAAAGCATGACTATAATTAATAATTGAGTAGTGAAAATAAGTGAGCATTGAGCATTTTTTTTATTTTAATGATGTACCTTTTTGTTTCTTAATTATCATATCAGTTATTACTTTCTGTTATTGTAAAAAAATTGCATTGACTGAAAACCGCTTCCTCTTTTACCTTGTAAATCTCGCAAGTGAAATTCAAATGTTCCGTACTTTGTCACAAATCAGGATTTGTTTGCCAGAAACCCTCGGATATCTCTACATTTGGTTAATCTTTATAGATTATTCCCTTAATCTTTTATCGTGGTACATTAATGGATAACTATTGTGACTTCAAATACGATGTTTTAATATCCGTACATCGATCGAAGATAATTTGAAATGATATTATCACACATATATAAATCGATTATTATGTTTATTTATATGAATATTATGTATATTTTAAAGGTAAGAGAACTATAGTTCGACCGGGGAGGTACCAATGCCGCCCTCATAATCCTACGATCGGCACGCCACACAAATAGCCACAAAACAATCCTAGCTGCACGACAACTGCTCAGTGTTCAAGGCGAGCTGGTTGCGGTACAAACCATACAAGTGGACTATTGATTATTCGTATACATCCAAACAGTCGCACAACCTATACGCTCACATACACATACATACCGACTCACTTTCCTCCATTCATGCACTCATAGCAGTAACACACTCTCGATCGTGGTGGACATCCACCGCATTATTAAATTAAAGAACTAGTACTTCAAGTTTAGTTTCACATGGGTCAGGACGCATGTCAGCATCGTTGGCAACGAGGCAGCAGACGTCGCCGCCAAGCGTGCCGCATCCATGCACAAAACACTTGATTATCTCAACTTTCCGTCGTCTTATGCTAAAAGGAAAATCCGAGTACAAAAATTTATTATCCGGCAGGCCAGGTATGACAGTGCACACCAGGGCAGTCACACCAGGCAACTATTATTATAAAGAGAACAAATTGTCCTTCCAGCTCACCCAATTTCACACCGAGCATAGGTATCACAAGGCGTACCTCCACAGGTTCCGTATTGTGAACAAAAACACGTGACCAAAATTCCAGACAGTGCGGCACTTGGTTGAAGAATGCCCTCTAGGAGGTTCCAGCACAAGTAGCTGTGTGGGTTGCTTGCGGGATCTTCACCTTTCTCGCCGACTGCATTCTTGAAACAGAAAATATACATAGTAAATAAAATCAAGAAGAGAAACGAAAGTTAATAATAATTGATATCATTAAAATTTTCATAAATTCATACATATATATAAACATAAATTACATATGTGTGTGTGTGTGTGTAAACGTGTCACAAAGAAAATCCAGACTACAGCGAATGAGGCGAATTTGAGTGGCAATTATAAATACTAACATAATTCCTTAATCCTTCACCGCGTTTTATACGAAAACCTTTTAGCACATATTTTTTTCCATTAAATTTATAAATTTGAGAATTGCGGTTATAGAGTACACTTATAAGCGAGGCGTCTCACATCTTTGTAAGTCATCATCGCCGACATCGACATCGACAAGGGTTCTTGGAGACGGACCCCAGACGGAGCATGCATTCCCCAAGAGATTTCGAAATACTCTTAAAGAACCAATGAAGGCTATTGATGGGTTTGAATGGCTGAAAGTCCCATGTAATCCGATATCGCTCCCATGATACTGGTATCCGGGTATAGTACCCGGATACTATTAAAGTTTCCCTGGAGAAAAAAAAGGAGTGAAAAGGTCCTGTGATAGAACTTCACAGTCATGACTTTAAGCTAATATATTTGCAAAATTCATACATTTTAATATAACCGGGTATTCACGATTTACGGTTTTAGATTGCTAAACTGCAATGTTGAGTGAAACTGTTGACAGATGCTCTTAGCGGAGCGAATTGATAATTTTAACTTTAATTTATTAACTATAATTATGGTTAAGATTTTTTTATCGCTGTTATTGTTGCAATTAAAACAAGATTCTAAGCTCTTTTATCGTAAGAAAATCCACATGTTATCATTACTAAATAATGAACCACTTATTACTCGTACCTACTCTTAAATATCTTCCCAGAAAAATCCCTTCGAAGCGTAGATAATGAGCCTGAATTTGCTGACTCGAATTTTATTTTATCCTTTCATTTCATAGGCAGTTAAATCGTCTGAAATTCGTTGGAAAACTGGAAGAGCCTAAACAAGCGTAACAAACTTCAAATGTCGAAACTCAAATATCAATTCGACCCATAGTTTTAATTAATGTTCCAGGAATTTATTTACCCATTTCAATATTTCTATTAGAAGATGTCCAACTTTTGACGTAATGTGTCCAGAACCGATAAAATTATAACGAATCGTTGTCTGTACATGGAAGAAATATGAGAAAAACTACGTTTAACTACTAAAGTAATTATAACTAATGTTATTGTTATTATTGCCTTTATTAACGCAATAGAGCTCAAAACAATAATTGTTGGAAGTTTGTCTGTGCGTTTACGCTAATTTAAGAAATTGCTTAACCGATTACATTGCGGTTTTAATTAATGTGTGTATATTTTATCAATTTAATAGTTACTTACTATAATTGTGAAGGAAACATTGTATCGTGGCGGAACCGACGTGCTTGAGAGTTTTTCTCATTCTAAGAGTCGTTCACAGCAGCAGGATAGTGATGATAGTACAAACGAAAAAAGTGCCATCTGTGTACGATACCCATAAATTAAGTTAAGAAACAATGAAGATAGATGGCGCTCTATACAATTATTACAATAAGTTGCTGACAAAGTGCGGAAGCCCTAAGCAATCATAACGGATAGTTCGCCTGGACTCGGGAGTTCTGAATATCTGAAATTCAAACATTTAGTTTTCTCAACTTTCAATGTTTTTAGCGAGTGCGCCTTGTTACCGAAGTTTGAGTTAATGTTGGATAGTTGTGTTACTCCTTTTATCGTAATACACATTGCGTAGCTGCTTGCTGCATAGCAAACATGATAACATTAAGATTTTTTTTTTGTGAAAGAGTAAGAAACGAGCATGCCGGCCACCTGATGTTAAGTGGTCACTGCAGCCCATGGACAACCA
>DWON01002776.1:0-19663 GCA_018251015.1 Phocides pigmalion okeechobee
TAAAATTTTTAATTTAATTAAAAATAATATTTATATATTTAATTTAGGGTGATACAGGACTTTGTCGTGTGGGGTGGCGGGTTAGCTGATGCGTGGTTATTAACGTTATAGAACCCAAAACAATAATTGATAGATTGTTGTCTGTTTGTCTGTGCATTTATGCGCGCTAATCTCAGAAACGGTTTAGCCGAATTTACGAAAATTAGTGTCATTTCAATCGGTCTATTAATAAAGCCATGAAAGTTACGGGTGTCAGTATATCAGAATTGTTTTGGTGATAGAAAATCTGGAAATTTGAAGCCTACGTAAACAAGGCCGCTCGCAGCAGCTGGTTAAAGATAATAGCAGCAAACTTGTGCTCCTGTTCTGTATGTTTTACATAAAGCGAAAACATATATTGTAAACTAGTATTAACTTTTGTCTTTCACCGCAAAATTTAAGATTACGCGTTTTCTTTGAACTGTTCAAAAATAGGTAGATATTTTTTTAATTACTTGTTATTTAAGCATAATTATTTGTGTTTATTGTTCAATTTCAAGATGATATAGCATGTCAAAGCATAGCTTAAGTCTTGGCTGAACGTACTTGTACTTTATATACAAAATTTGAGGTACATTAAAGAAGTTTCCGCGTCAACGAAACAAGGACTAACGGAAAATGTTTCACTTGTATATATGAGTAGGGATAATGTAACAAAAATGTTTTTATATAACGTTGACTTATTTACATAACAGGGTATGTTGATGGGAATCTAGGTCATTCTACTAATTAATTTTAAGGCTGGCTTGTTATCGTTGATCAACGATGCGTATGTGGCTTGCAAAGTAGCGTGACGACGTTTAGGATATAAAATGTTTATTTTTAAATGTAAATAATAAAACTGGAATATATGAACAATAACATGAAACAACATCTAAAATAAGTTAAAATATCTTTAAACAATAATCTATTTTAACTTCTGCAACAGGTATCATCTCGAAAATATTATATATATATAAATATATATATACCTACATTAACAATGCCCCTTTTCAACTTTACCTGTACAAAATCACCTACCCTTTGAAGCCAGTTGCTGTGATACTCAAATTAGAGTCAGAGTTTAGAGCTTTAAAGGGAATAGAATTTCTTTTATAGACAATTGGAATTGCGCAATTAGATATAAGTTACCCTTGAAGAAGGGAGACTGAAAGGAAAAGTAATAAAATAATAATATAATAAAGATAAGTACCAATAAAAAATAACATATGGAACTTCTAAATCGTTTTTTTTCTTATTTTTCATATCGGTATTTATTGATCATCTCTGTTATTTTAATAAGCTACCTATTATATATATATATAAATAAAAATAAATAAAAAGTATAAAAAATTTCAAATTAATTCTTAGTACGAAATATTTTACATAAGTTAAACAATGACACGTTGGCTCACCCAAAACACAATGTTGAAGATGAACAGAAGGGTTTTGAGACAGGCGATCACCGCCACGTTCTTGAATTGGTTTCCCATCTTTTTTTGTTTAGAGGATAGGCTTCTTTGAACACTAGAGCATTGTTTGGACGAAAAATATTGAGTGAGCTCAAGTGAGCTTTTGACAAGCTCCAAGCAGTGAGTGGTAAAAGGGCGCGGGGGTAGTACGCATGCGCGTAAAGATTGGCGTCACCTACTTTTGTTTGTAAATAATCGAGCTCGTTCTACTTTAATTAAAAGATACATTATACATTATGTATCTTATCCTTACGTCACTTGGTCTACGATACATTTCAATATGAAAATAAGCTGATTTCTAACGTATTCGTAATCGCATGTAGATTGTACGCAACTTGCGTAAAAATATGATAATCATTTCACTTTAAAAATTGTTTACGCATACCTAATTCGCGATACAAAAATGAATCATATTTATTAGGATCATACCGGTTTAGGTGCGTAAGTGGGTAAAAGAAAGCTGAATGAACAACTGCAGAATTCAAAATGCCGTGTTTGAGACGAGTGGTGCAGTATATAAGGGTACTTAAGATTGTAGTAGCTGAGATACCTACTTATTTGTTTATTAGCAATATTATTTGCTTGTTGCTGAGGGACCTCAATATAAAGATAGCAGTTTTAAAAATATCTATCTCTCCGGGCGGCTTTGCCACATTCATATGTATGTACCTATACCCAGTTCAGGATTTTTATTATAATATTATATCTATGAGTAGTACTCTATGCAAGTTCTAATATGTTTAAAGACCCCTCATTATCATTTTGTAGTTTCTAAGCTTATAAATTCAATAAAACTGACATATAAAAATATTAGTCAATAACAGTCAGGACGTATAGTTAATTCAGTATCATTTTTAAATGGTGTCCATTTGTATGCATATAAGTAGTTATATACTTATTTTGTAGAATTACAAAGTATTAAAAAGTTTCATAAAAAAAGCCTCAATAGGTATATTTATAGTATAACAGTTTTTAGTACTTAGAATATAGAAGGAAAATTAGGTAGTTACTTCATTTTGGAGTTATACTTCATTTAGTGCGTTAAGTAGGTTCAGGACAAAATTGAGAAATGCGCGCGCAGATTGTCCTGAAGTGCGACATGATTGGTCATTTTACTAATTTATCCCTGGTAAAAAAAAATACTCTATAAAATAAAAATAAATAAAATTATGTTTATTTAATTTAATATACTCGCTGTTAATAATATTGTATTGTTTTATGTACTAAATATAAATATTATATTTATCGCGGGAAAAAAAATAGTTTCTTATGTCAAAGTATCTAAATATAATTTCTTAGGTACCTACCTACTTGACGATAGTAATATTGCCTCTTAATTGCATTTAATAAAATGTTAGGAAAAATAAAAAAATGTTGACTCATTATAACAAAACACTTTCTATTATGTAAATATCTTTGATACGTCGCATCGTGGTAAGCTTAAAGACAAAACTTATCAGGAAAGCAATAGGTCAAGCAGCGATATAAGCTTCTGTATTCAGAATCAGAACAATACGGTGAAGCCTGTATCGCCGTGTTTTATTAGTCGTTCAGAAGTCGCGCGGTGTCAGCGCACGCTTGTTTTGTGTTCACCGTATAACGTTAACTTACGATCGGGCGCGAATTTAATTATTTTTAAACCTTGCGTCGTGTTTCAGCCGAAAGTTACTGATGTGTAAAAGTTTTTATTATTGATATTATTTTTACAATGTATCCAGAAATAAGTTTATTTATTATTGGTCTTATTTTCCAAATTTCGTTTGTGTCCCCGATTGCTGAAATTGAAGCGGATGACGGTAAGGTCAACTTACATTTATATTTCCGTGAACACATAAATAATAACTCAAGTATTAAATGATTGTAGGTTGAGTATAAATTAGCCCATACGTTTCCTGTATAACATGTTAAATTTAAAAAAATATATTTACCCATAATGTACACTTAATATAAAAAAGAAGTAAGTATCTGACCTATCAATTAGTGTATTAACAAAACATTTTTGACAAAATATACGATACTTTCGGTGTCATATTAATAAATCTATATAAAGTGATATAATAACAAATAGCAAAGTGATTCTAATCATTATTTTTTAATAACAAAATTCATAAACAAAATTATATAAATAATCGATATATTTATATAGATAGTTTTTATATTCTACTTAATATAATTGACTGTCCATGACATAAATAAATCGCTTCGTTGTTTAATTAGAATTACCTAATTAAAAACTGCCAAGATAATCTGTGTTCCTCTAACGCTGCTTCTCATTACTTACCACTGCAAACCAAAATGCAGAAGTTAAAATCCTTTTTAAGGCGTCACATAGGCTTACAATACTAATACCTTAATAGAATTTGTAAGTAGTTTCAAAGTTCTGTACAAAATAGGCATATATGCATTTAATTGTTCGTACTTTGATATCCTAACAGTTACTGGCTACACTTAGAAGCGAGGCGACCATCATAGTTCTCAGGAATAAACATATCCACGTTCGAGCTCAGATAGGATTTTGGTCGTTTTTGTGGTTGTAAGTGGATGTCTATGGGCTGCGACTACATAACATCCAGAATTCCAGATGTTTTGCATAACATCCAGAGTATCTTCTTACATAAAAAAAACTTACAAATAAATATATCGTATGCTTAGTACAAAGTTTTGAAACTCTTCGTGATTATTTTTATTGTTGTTAGTTTGTTTGTATCGCCAAAATAGGCATAGGCGACCGTTATACAAAGATATAAAGATTTAATAGTGTTAGATTAGGGTCAGATAAAAATGATTTCTATAGTTAGTTGATAGTAACGATTCGTATTTCGGCTTTCTATTGTTTTAAAAAATACTTTTATTGAAGTACTGCAAATAACAAACAAAGAGCATGCAAACAATACTATGATTGTCAGATTGTTGAACAGAATAAAATTTAAATTCAGTATAATTGGAACAAACAGAAAATAGTGATGATATTCAGTTTATTTTTCCCGCGGTTGAATGACGTTGCTTGTAACAAGAAGGATGGTTCGTATCTTGTATAGAGTATTGCAATTCTCACATGCACTAAATAGAAACAACGTAAGAATGCGGTCAGCGTTGATACCACCATGTCGCATGAGCACGGAATCCCTTAATTGTTTACATTAGGCTTTTATTATAATTACTTTTGAGTTGTTTATGTTTCTTGCTTGAGGGACCTGTTCTTGCAGGACTTGCTTTAATTAGGACTGTTGCTAGCAAAAGCCGAAAACGAAAATAGAGAGGAATAATTAAAGGCCACAACATTTACATTTAATTTTTATACACGCGTACACTACACCAAAAGACAAGGCCTTTAAAATTACAATATTGAAATCATATAAAAGTTGATTTAATGAAAAAAATATAATTAATTTTTAAATCTATCATGGGTGACAATGCTTATGATCTTTTTGATCAATTCCCAATAACACATAGCATCAGTCAGCAATTACAGATACGTTTCTGTCCTAAAGTAGTAAGATTGAAGATGATGTATTTTATGTTTGCCTATATCTTTGTGGAATTTAATAAGAGCAACGTATGGTAGCGATGCAGCCCCATAATAAGTTTTTGTTATTTAATTTATGTTTAAACAACAAATACTAAGAAGGTTTTATATCTTCTTATTTATATTTACCAATTTTAATTTGTTTTAGTACGTTCAGGCACTTTACAATACATTTTTATTAACCAGTTACTTGATTTAATAAGTTCGATAGTAAAGAAAAAGATTGAGATAAAGTTACGTCAATCCAATTGGATACGAGGGACCGATAAGCTCTACCGGCGCTGATCTCGCATGATTGTTCGTGTGCGACATCAATCCATCGACCATTATTGTAGTAGACAACAGACGGACATTGTAGAATATTCTGTTATATTTAATTATCAGTGGGATAATTCAATTCATCATTTTTATTGCTTGCTTTAATGATAATAATGCATTCATTATATTTTATATTTATTTATATTTTTGTTTCACGTAAAAAACTGTAACTAGTAAAATATGCAAATATCGTTAGGCTAATGGCAAAATTTCGGTCTCTCACGATGGAAGTAGGACTTTTGTTTGAATCCCAGAAGGAGAAGAACTTACAAGCAACAGAAGGGAAACTTAGGTGCCTATGAACATCATATAAGTCATAATAAAGATGTGTAAAATCTGACCTTTGACATGCGAAAAGTCTCGTTTTGATTGGTTGAATAAAAATACTAAATTTTGATCACCCATCTGATATTTGTAACGCTACAAAACGAGACATTTCTCTGACTTATGTCATTTTTGTGCGTTACATTCTATTCTAATATGTTTTTCTATTTTTAAGAAAAAACATTTCATATTGAAATTTTGTATGGCATAGGGATGTTCTACGAAAATATACTAATTATAATTGAATCGAAAGAAATATCTTTCGATAAAGGGCACTCTAGAGGATTCTATTACATAAGATATAATAACGGCGCTCCGGCATCTCACATGCTCCTTTATGTAGCACATCCGGTGTCGTAACAAAGCACGTTTACCGCAAATTAACGATATTTCACACTTTTCTCACATTGCATCCATAACCCTAACGGTACATTGCATGGAAAACCGTCGAAAGAAAAACAAAAGCATTTAAAAAAACCGTTTTTATTACAATAAAGATACTAGAACTCGTTAAAGTTACTTACTTCTACTTTATAGTATCAGTGTATAAAGGAGGGTTATGTTGTTTTCGGGGTGGCAATAGAAATGTGTCCAAAAGAAGGAAATAGTGTCGGAGCGATTGCTCAATTTCTTTCAAGGTAAAGCAGTGTATTGAATTATCTGTATATCTGTATGTACAGTCTCTTGCACCCTTTAGCTTAAAATTTCAATTAAATAATGTATCTTAACTTAATTTACCTTTAAAAGCTATTAAGCTTAAAAAATCATTTGATTGAAAGCTTGGTAGATGTATACGCAGGAAAACATTTGAAAAATAAACTTTTTCATTTTAGTGCCGTGCGAATTGTTGTACAGATATAGGTTTAAAGATCTTTATTATTTCTTTAAAGATTACAAGAATTAAAGTATTTGAGAAAACAATTTATAGTATAGTACGAGCACATTGGAGACATGTGGGCCTATTTACAATTATTTTAAATTGGAAGTATGGTATGTAACTTTTTTAGCTCGTCTAAACGATGGATAAAGTTAGGTAATGTCAAATACGTTGAGATAGATGAATGACCACTAGTGACAACATTCAATCGCGGTTTTATGATTTGGAGGGTACATAAAACCATAAATCTCCACTGTTATCGGTAGATAACAGTAGTTAAATGCCCTATGTCCTCTTTGAAAACATACGACTACTGGCCAGTATTTATATTAATACCAATTGAAGTAGCGTGGTGCAATATTCTATTGGTTTGCACCAGTTGTATATATAGTTGTATTTGTGAATATTGAGAGATCAGTGCTCAGCAGTACAATTACAGGAATATACATATATATTTTTTGTATACATGGATATAAGTGCGATTTAATTAAGTCATATTTAACTGACTCTTGTTACCTCTATCTTCTGTTTAAATTCTGAATAAGGTACCAAAACTTCGTTTTATTTCCATTTTAGATTTAATTATGGGTTGCTACAATGTTATTCTTAATCATAAATCATTACATTTTTCTTAACTACTGTGAATGCATTATAATGAATGCATTATTATCATTAAAGCAAGCAATTAAAATAAATATCATTTTTATTAAAAAAAAATATTTTATCGATAATATTCTATTTCAATTTGAATAAAATAATACTTAATGTCGTCATGAAATAAATCCGTTACAGCGTCTTGCAAGGGTGGTTTGAACACAACTGTAACGGCATTTAGAACTTCAGTCACCGCGAAGTTTATTACGATTATTACGACGAGCAGGAAACGTTAATCTGTCTCTATCTGTGTCATAGATCGCGACTCCACCGGGATGGAGCCAATCTCTAAGGAAAATCTTCATCAAATTAATTGCTTCGGCCAAATTGACTGCATCTTTACGGTACTATTCGCCGCAAATATTGATTGTCAAGTATTCGTGATGTAGATGCTATCGATACGTTTTGACTCGCTTACTAGATTAGTTTTGGCGTTTAAAGTGCGTATTGTAGCGGTTTGAAGCAGGAAATACGTTTAGTTGTTCCTTTAAGTTCTACAGAACGTTTTTTCGTCGCTTTTGGATTTTTTCATGGATATGTCATATGTACCAAGACATTCCTATGCTGTTGTAGAAAGAGTAATTACGTACTTTGGTGTATGGTTAGGATTTAAATGATAATGACCTTGCACATTCTTGGAAGTCGACTACATATTGTTAATGTAATTATCCTATCTTTAGGCTTTTAGTCGTCTTAACTAGATATCTTAAAGAGGCATAGATACATACATAAGCTAATGCCACAAAGTTTATTTCAACTAATGTCAAAGTTTTGATACTTTCAGGGGGATATCCAACAATTTACAAGAGTAACGAAAAGTATTCATGTTTTAAAAGTGATTTAACAATACAGGTGCAATAATCCAAGGCTCCCACTGCAATGTTTCCTTGAAAGTGTCATAATTGTACCATATTTTCAATTTTCAGTTATTATACATATGACCTTCTCGTATAAATCATAAGGTTATGAGAACAACGTTAGGGAACACTTGGTTGCGACTTTATATAGCAAGGGAACTTTTTCGGTTATAATAATCTTGTCACGTAAACAATAACAGTTAAAGTGCATAACGAATTGTATGTAGTACACACAGCGGTAGTACGTATGTAAAACAATGTATTACTTGCTGTGTAATGTATTCCGCAGGTCAATATTGACATTTCTTGGGAAACATAACGCTTAATAATCTGAAAATACGGTACCATTTGACCTACTCAAAACAAAGGGAAGACTAAAATATAGCATTGTAAAACTAGTGTTCACTTGTAAGGTTGTTAGAATTTTGAATCATGTAAGACTTTAAAGCCTTTTTAATTGTTTATTTATTTTTGTTTCATCTTGAGTCATAGTTGGTTCATAGTTTATGAAAATTGTAATATACTAAAAAAATATAATATTTATGCGTAAGAATCGTAGGGAGTAAATAGTGATAATATCGATTAATATAACTGCCGTATGAGTTGGCACTGTGCGATAGTAACTTATAAGCATACAGTCCAACTGGCAGTAAATGGTCACTGCCAATTTACAGACATCTGTAACCTGTGACGTCATCGTCCTCAGAAGTAACAACGCTTCTGTGATTGATTTCGGATATGAATGCTGTTATACATAAAGTTGATTATAGATGTCGTTGGGCAGCTGTGACCACTTTCCATCAGGTGGACTGTATACATGTTGGCCACGTCAGACTCATAAAAAGGCCACCGATATTCCTAGATACAGTTGGATGTTGGAGGTAACGATTCCCCACTTACATTATGATGGATTACCCATAACCGATGGCGGTGTCCGCAAAAACGACACGATCGCGAAGTCGAGATATCGTTAGGCCTCCACATACGAGGGTTCTACTATTATAATGCGTTCTACAAGAGCTTACACTTTTTACGTGCTTCAGTTGGCCTCTATTTTTTATCGGTTCATGTCATAATAATTAAGATACAGTTGCTACGATATTGTAAAAATAAAATACGACTCGTTAACGACTACTAAAGTAGCGTCTCTATATAAAATGCGTGATTTAATATGGCATTGACAGATATTGTGTAAATTGATGCAATGAAAAGATTTTATAGTCTAGTGATCATCTAAGTAATAAAATCTAACACTTATTAGCACTGTTATGTGAAGCTCAGTATTTCTTTTAACATAATTAAATAATTAGTCCTGATTAGGTTAAGATTCTAAATTTTTGTGCAGTACGAATAAATTTGGTGTTAAATTATTTTACTCTCTGGCTCTTATTATCATAGATATTTCATATGAAGCTTTATCATCATCATGACCATCAATTTATCACTGCTGTAGACTTCATTTCTAGTCACGAGTCTTCACTCAGAATATAATTGATTAGGCCTAGTCCAACATGCTGGCCGAATATGAATTGGTACTTACAGATTTTTGAGATCTTTATCGGATATCCACATTTTCTTAGGATATTTTCTTCGTCGCTTAACATAACAGAACAGAGGTAATAGAAATACAAACCTCCGACCTACCGTGTGAGAGTTCAGAATTTTACGATTACGTTACTGCCATAAAGCTTAAAAGGCCTTAACCACTGAAGGTTGATAATCTGTGGTTAGCTGTAATAGCTTTTCACCGGTACGGTCGGATCGCGCGTGAATCTGACTTTTTTTAAATCAAATGACAGTGTGGTCCGAATAAACCCATAGTGTGCATGCGCATGTCATTACGTCAGTGGAACAGTTCGCGGTCGGCATTATGCATGCACTAACGGTTGCGTGCGACAGCTTGCGACCGAGCCGCGCCGTCCGCGCCGTCGCCGCTCTAATAACGTCCTCACCGCAATATTGTTAACTTTATCCGTACTTGGTGGTGAAATTGGAATCCAAGTCTTTTATATGTTCTATCACAAGCTCTAAATGTATAAAGTAACAGAATTTGTATAAGCCCAAAGACAATTGGAAAAAAACCTAACGCCTAGTCGTCTCTGTCAAAATAACTATGCATTTTACTTTTAATGGCCCAGTCTTGATTATTATATTAATAATATGTTATTACATTTATTTAATAATCATTAAATTGTAGTTGCTGAAATAAGTAACCAAAATTTCATTAAATTTTGTTTTAAAATGTATTTCATAATTTTAAAACTGCAATTTTAATTTTGTTGTAGATCAATTATTCGGTACCTCAAAGTAGAGTCAACGCAGTAAAACAAAGATTATAGTAAAACCTAATTACCGTAAACACTCGTTGCTTCAAACACTGGACGACGTGGCTCTTGGCACTGAGCTTCCTCGTTTGTTATTAATATTAAGCCACATCCGTACCACTTCTGGGCACAGGTCAGCCCTCAGAAAGAGAAGTGTTAGGTTAGTCAGCCACGCTGATAGACTTCTCACACTTTTGAGAACATTTATACAGAACTATCAGGTATATAGATTTGAACACGATGTTTGTCCACAAGGTCAAAACAAGTGATAATTAATTTCGAATACGCAGAACACAAGCACGTAATACATGTTTGCATGCGTGAAAAATTGTATTCGATTCGAACGCTGGACCCTTTGTACAAGAAACCAATATCTCACCACTAGACTAACAGTATGAGATAATGAGTGAAATGTTTGTGTCGCGCCGAAATAGTTAGTTCGGTTTTGCTCTCGTTGCGAGCCCCATTAAAATGGGCCACGTGTGAAACTTTGCTTTCACTAAGCACGTTCGGCTAGACGTCGCTTTAATTAGTTGATAATTGTATTTGCGTGGTGGACGTCAATTCATTAAAAGATAGCTATGACGAGCCGTCATAACCTGTCCGTTCCGGCTTAATCAGTTTTAACTGACTATTTGAATATTAAGTGGACATTAGATCTTCTCTTTAGTTCTTAGAAGAAAGTAAAAAGAACATGTATGGTTCGATCGGCGCGGTTCCGTCGCTACAACCATGTCCATCGCTTCTGTGGGAAGTTGGAATTGTTAGGTTAGTCCTAAAGAAGATGGTTATTTCATTTAAAAGTGATTTAAATGAAATAGCCATCTTCTTTAGGAATAGCATTGCATCTGTGAATAATCTTAAGAAGACTTCTGTTTTGTATGGATATTGGTTACTGATGTCCAGGGGTAGTCAATTTATAAAAAAACTATATTTCAGTATTATTTTATTCAAAGTACTTGCATTATAAGCCGTATGTTCTTTTAATTTGACGTCGATTACTTGAACCTAAATTAATTGATTACAATTTCATTTAGTACTACAATTATCGTGTATACAGAAATCACGAGACGTTAGATTCTAAACTTGGTAACACATCAATTAAACTCTTGAACGGCAATCGTCGTTTTACTAGGCATAGCAGTGGTTACAAGCAATTTACCATTATGTAAAAGTGGATAGGTAGGTAGTAGGTGCCCTATGCGGCGTAACATGGTATGCCCACGAAGTAGGTCGACTGGTGGGACTGTAGTCCTGATCGCGGGTCGCTGACCGGACCTTCTACTAAGAACCGTTTAGGTCAAAACTATGATGAGCACTTCGCACCTTTTTGCTATTCGTTAACCTTATACATTAATTTGATGACTAAAGAGAGAATCGACAAGACCTTCTTAGATTTTTGATAAGCAAGTTTCGTATTTATATTATGTGATGTTTCCAGAATTTTATTATAGCGTTCCCAATCGTTATTTTTTCCTAATATTTTTGTGATTGGTCACATAATGATGGATTCGTAAAGTATTGTATATTTCTATCTTCTTTATTGTTTTAAATCAGTATTGGTTTTTATCCTGTGCTGAAAATTCAACAAAACTTCTTTAGTAACTATTGAGTAAGTATCGAAGATCATAAAAATAAAATACTGTTGTATTTTCAAAAGAAAAGTGACTTTTAGAAAAAGTTTTAAAAAGGGTGTTAAAATCTCACAGCGAGGTGCTGTGCTCTGTGTATCGAACTATCGACGCACGATCGATAACGGCTCCGCAGCCTTATTTGCAATTTGCCATTTTCGTGTATGGTCTCTACCCACGCTAAGTTGCTTTTCAAAATCACCTCACCCATTTAAAAGTAGATTTGTGAGTCACCGAGATCTTTAAAAAGCGTAACCAAATTTTAACTGTATTAAATGTTTTGATATTATTTATGCGTATGTATTAAGAACACCAATTAGAATTTATAATGCAGACTATTGGCACATGTAATTGTATCAATGTCAATAATATTAATTACTGGTTATATTACCAATAATGATTAATAGAACATGTTATCTGTATCTGAGTAATAAATAATACTTACTTCGAAAAGTGTTACATGAAATGAAGATTAATGAATAGCAAAACGCAGCGTCAAAATTAAATTATTTTTTATTCGTTTTCAAAATCTAAGAATTCGTCTCATAATTTTATCTATATAATAATACTATAATAGTTAACCCTTTTTCATTCTGAGAGAACACCTATGCGCAAAAGTGTGACACAAATGGATTGATAGTGAAGATGATGATTTCATAATAATTATTGGAAAGCTATAAAGTCAATGTCGCCGGTATTGCAGATTTAATAGATGAACTCTATGTGTTCGAATGCTGCGCTGGAACTACATGACTATTTTCAAAATGTAATGGATGTATCAAACGAGATGATTTTGTATTAAGTGACCACTGTCGCCTATGGTCATCTTTAGGTATATCAGCAGTGCCTGTTAAAATTAATTAGACATTGTATTACTACTCCTGAGGACCAAAACAGGTATCTTGGTTGTAAATGTAGCCGAAAACAAACAATACTTTGTCCCAAAAGGCAGGAATGAGTATGGTGGTGGTACCTCACCTGTCGAATTATGCAGGGTCTACCACCCTTGCATTTCTATTAGAAATTAAAAACACCTTATTATCTCACTCAGTATTTATGTATTGCGCCAACGTTTGCTTGATCATTTGTTCCTAGATTAGTTAAAAATCTATAGTTCGTAAGAAAATTCTAAACAAACCATTAATAGTTTTATAACGTTATGTTCTTCAAAAACATTACCTACTTTACTTCTTTTATCTGCACCGCTAACCTTTTTTTGAGCCGTGAGCTCTTTAGCTTCGATGCGTTTTTATGATTGTTACTTGGTTAAATACAGTTTTAATACGCTTCAGATAAATATACACCACTGAGATAGATAGATTAATGGAATTTCATCATCCCATAATGGGGTTAGTCCAAGGTTTAATTATCAGATGTATTAAAATAATCGGCCAAGTGCAAGTCCACATACGCACTATGTTACCGCTAACAAGGCATTTTATTTGCTTTAATTCGGAATCACACGGGCCTGACTTACACTTGACTTATTTCAATTGTTTGTCTCTTAAAACTTTGCAGTACCATTTAAAATACTACAAACTATTGTACAAAACTTGAAGCTTCTGTACATTACCGTTTTTACGAGAGAGACAAAACAAAAACGTTTGTTACACGGGGGTCTCCCTATACTTAACTCTTTGTTTATTTGGAAGATTCCACCTGCTCCCCGTCTTACAATTTGAAAGATGTAGTCATATGTATGTATCTACGGGATTGGACTTGGACTTTGTAAATAATATGATTTCAGCTTTTTACGAAAATGTAAATAGAGACAGGAGGCAAGTGATTGATCCTTTGGATTGCTATCGTCGTGAACCCATGACTGCCTTACTGGTAAACGTGAGGGGTAGACAATAATCCACTCTGCTGGTCAGTTGCGGACTGGTGGACTTAATTTTTTTTTACAACTTTATCGAGAACTGTTAAGAATATAAGTTTCTTTATAATACTTTCCTTCCCCGTTAAAGCAAGTGATAATTTAATTTTAATACGCACATAAATTTGACCGGGGATTTGTGTTGTTTACCTTAACTAATTATGTTTTATATTAACAGTGTCCACCTTTAAGATAGGATTTAAAGTCGGATGAATTTGAATTGAAGTTAGACTAGCCAAAGTAGGAAATTCCTTTGTCGTTTTTTAATTTAAAACATCTTACGACTCGGTACTAGTTTATTTATTCTGAAGAATACAAATGAGAATACTTGGAATAAAAATATTTCGTATTTAATTTGTTTTATTTGTGATGAATGATTATCATTAATTGTGTTATCTGTTGCTCTACTTCCAAAATAATAAATGCATTGTGATAGCATGAAATTTAGTAAGTCACACTGTGTCAATTATAATCAAAATTACCTACCTTAAGTAATTGGAATATAAATGAATCTTCTTTCTATCAGTGATTCTATTTAGAACGTTCCACCTAATATCCGTAAGTTCCGACAAAGAAAATTTTGGAATTGTCATGTTTTGAGGTACGGACACTCGAGTAGAATGGCCGTTTTGTTCTGTTGTCTGTGCGTCGACAGTGGGTCAATTTTTAATTGAATGCAGTAAAAACGGTGATTATACACGCACGGCCAACTAACAATGCGATTTGGATTTACATCGTTTCGCTGCCTTTTCAATGTGTTGATGTCGACGTTCCGATTTACACATTATAGAGTATTTTATGCACTACTTTGTGTTTATAAAGAAATTCGGAAAGTGATCGTAAGGTTGTTGCGAATTGAACGTTTCGTTCATTGAAGAATGAAATGTTAGTAGTATTGATAGGTACTTTTGGACACGTACGAAAAATAGACTTAAAAATAGGTACCTTAATTGATTTGATATTGGTACCTTCTTACACCGACGTTATTAAAGTCGAATCCCATTCAAAAATGGAATTCCATTCATTACGATTTTCACATCTAGGCATCTGACAATACGCCATTTTTTGTATTGTATTGCAGTAAAAAAGATTATACGAAATTCATATTTCTAGGACCATATCTCAATTAAGAGCTTAACCTTAATGTGCAATACTTTCCACATAATTACTAGGTCTTATAATACAGCTCCGGGCAGCAGGTATAAAAACTAATAATTTCTAATATTAACGCAAATACTCAACACGAGACATTAACTATATAATGACTCTATTAGCGATTTGTTTGAATCAGGGCTAATAATCACACGAAGAGATAATAGACCTACCTACATTGTAAGCTCACCTAAATGTCAATGGACTATGATTTCAGCATCTTTAAGTTTTTTAAGATTTAAGTCAATATCTAAAAACACTGTTATCTTCTTTTTTTTTGTTAAATGCAAATATTTTATTTCATAGTAAGGTACTTACATATATTTAATGAAGGTCAAGCACATCGTACGTACATAGGCTTTGACCGGCTTGTTAAAATTAATAAATAAAGTCGCGGTTACAGCTAGTTAGTAGTACCTAAAACAATTAGTTTAGAACCATTAATAGATAATTAACTATCTAAAAAGAAATTTGTGAACCCTATTATTGAATCATCATTTTTTTATTTATTGGTGATTCCTTGAGTTTCCAAAGGTATATTGAAAATGATGCATTTTGGGTGAATCGAGGACAAGAAAGAGTATAATGTTAACTCTTACAGTTAATATTTATTTACTAGTTATTGCGTCCTAATTTTTGCCATTTCTATCATGTAAATACCCTCCCACGCGTATCCAAATCTGTAATACAAAAGCGTGATTTAATGATTTTCACTTATAATAATTGTAATAGTGATGAGTAAAATGTGCTTGTTAATAATATTTTAAATATTTTTCGTTATGTAGTTTCTTGTGCTAAACCTAAATACCAGAAAAGCCTCCCGTATTGTATCTTATTTATTTTATTAATTGTACAAGAATTTGAATGTTGCATTAACTAAGTAACTAAATTGCGATATTTTTATCAGTAGCTATTTAAAAATGTTGTAGTAGTAATGTGACAGATATGAATATATTGACTGATGAGTACTGAAAAAAATCAAGAGAACTAATAAATAAATAAGGAAAAAATAAATATTTATTATTTTACATTTATACATTTTAGATTTTAATACAGTTTAGAAAATGTAAATTAAATATATAAAACATAGAGGGAGGATAGAGTAACGAATGCGGAGAGGATGAGTAAATGCTGATAAATGATAAATCTCGCTGCCATTAATTACATCCTATTTATTATCTTTCAACAATAATGGTAACGTGGATCTCGCTGTAATTCATAATTATATTATGTTTGTGGCAAAGAGAACTTTTTCGAGTACTTTATACATGGCAACCAGTGGTGAAAAATGCG
This sequence comes from Phocides pigmalion okeechobee, assembly GCA_018251015.1. Lineage (NCBI taxonomy): Eukaryota > Metazoa > Arthropoda > Insecta > Lepidoptera > Hesperiidae > Phocides > Phocides pigmalion. The sequence continues at coordinate 16,323 of DWON01002776.1, forward strand.
AAGTTCGGATGGCATTAAATCTGATGGCCTCATAAGTGTACAGGAAGCGGTCTTTGTTTGTCCAGAGCGATTCGCGCCGCTCACTCGCCACAATCGTACTCGATGTACATTATGGGTAATCTCATTTTATAATTAAATAGTGTTGTGAAATGGCCACAGTATGCGTCCAAAGTTGAACCGTCATAAAATAAACATTGTTTTACAACCGCCACCACTGTATAGACAAAGTTCCAGTTTTGATCTCCGACCAAACGAACCAGATTATCATCTGGTCGGAAATCGAAATCTGTCTACTTGATCTGTCTCAATCTGTCGGATGATGAATTTAGATTTCTATTCTGGGTCTGGGTGATTGTATACTTATCTTCGCGTACTTATGACACCTATGACACAGGGTATCCTAGTGGAACTGTGTAGAAATAAATTCATTTGGATATGAAGCAACCACCGCGAAGGGACTTTCACTAAAAATAGGTGATGTGACGAACAGTATCTTGTTCTATTTATATTTTAGAAAAGTACCAAAGGAAAATAAATCCAATAAAAATTCAATATGGCTGGATCACTTTTTAGGGATGCTCACTGACAGATAGCATATGTTAGAAAAAAATGTTAACGATACTTTTAATTTAGATCAGGGTTAGTTTTGACTAATATTTTCTCGAATATTTGGTATAATTCTACATTCTAATCAACAAATTTATATTTCATAGGCCCGTAAACACAGAACGTTCACAATAGCCGTTATGGTTGAGTCGTCAGGTCATGTCTGTGCATCCGTCACACTACCAGAGTAGAATCATTTGATCATTGGGCTGAATACAAGTAGATATTACAGTGTCGTTGTTAAATCATTAGTCATGAGAGACTAGTGGTATGGAAATGTGTTTTTTAATTTGAAAGCTGGTATGATTGCCGTGGTTTTAAATGTTTGATGAAAATCTGTTTAACCTTGAAAAATATATTGTATTTATGTTATATTCCATGACGATATTTGACAAAATTATCTGCGTTTGTTGTTGTTTAATACGTAAACTGTAGCTTTAATTTGATTTAAATTTTGTGGTTCCAACCAAACAGAGTGGATGGTTGGTAGTTTGGTTTCAATGTTAGCTATTTATTATAACACTATATTATATTTGAATAAAAAAATTGACGAAAATACTTAAAGTTATATTAAACGTCTTTGATAAATATTTTTCAATTGGGTTTTGTGGCAGATTTTATAGTGAGCGAAATATATTTGCGCGTAAAGTCAATGATCAACGCTAGCCTCTTATAAAACCACTTGACTGATCGAACTGTGATATACTTACTGACTCCAATGTTATTACAGTAACATTGTAACCTTGACCTGGTGCTAAAACTAGGTCAGTCTACAGAATACCGAACTTCTCGATATCTTTCAGCAGACGTACTTAGACTCATTGGTTGATCTCGATAGGTAGATGGTAGTGATTTAAGCCAAGGTTTATATTAATGATGGAGCAGAATAGTCGTGAGACGAATTTAGCGTTTCTAATCATAGAACCCTAGGGTTTAGTCAGTGAAGTGTTGATAGTGATAAATAAGTGTCCATTAATACTTTGTTTTCGATTGGTTTAATATAACATTTATGGGTAGTGAGATTTTGACTTGTAAAGCGTTATAATTAACAAATGGGGTAGCTGGTTTTGGTTGGGCATTACCTGGTTAAAAATTTGGATACAACTGACTCTCCAATTTCAATTTGAACCAAATATCCATGACTTGTTCCTTCAATTCATGAATGTTTACTATTTCCATCCTCATAAGTTAAGGTCCTCATAATTGAGTAGGTAATATCATTAGTATAAAACGTAATCCTACAAAAAAATCTTTCTCCACACATAATGTTTTCTTCCCCATAACTCCACATTAGTATTACCTGTCATGGGTATCATGAATACATAAATACTAATACACAGACACCCAGACTCAGAGCAGAAATATAATGTTGATATTTACCAGGAACCATATACCATAAAGTTTAAAACGATTTGGCTAGGAACCTAACCCGGAACCTTCTATGTGTCAGACCGGTAAATTTACTGCCACGCAGGTCGTCAATCTTTGGTAAACATTAGAGACGGCCATAAGAGAATATTTTACTCTCGTTTAAAAAGTGAAATTGACTTACTATGACATTACGTACATTTTTTTTTTACCCATAATTATTGTACTTGTAATTTTTCTGTCTTATCTTCTATTCGATTCCTGTATTTTTGAGTAAAAGTTTCAAATGTAGGTAAAATATATAAGTGATATATATTTTTTTTAAATTGGCATTTACTGTAACTCATCAAAACATATGTAATCTTACGAATTTAGAAAATAATTACCAAATTTTAATTGTAGTACAATAACCTATCCACGAGCTTAGTTTTTTGACCAAGGAGTTTATAGGTACATGTCTCGGACACGATCTCTTTGGTTCAGAAGATTAAGATCGTTTCACCTGTTGCAACCTTTGATGTTAGTATTTTTATATTTACGATGTTTTAAACAGGGATAAAATTATCATAATTTGAATACTATTTTTCCGATCACTATTCACCGCGGAATACAACTAGCGTTCGTGGAAAGTGGCAGTAGGAATGCCGCATAGGCACGGACTCCCTTTATATTGTTTAGGCTAGGTTTTAATTATAATTACTTTTAAGATTTTCATTATTGTAATTAAAATTTAAATAAAAAAATTTGGAAAATATTTACTATCTTTAGGAAAAAATATTATTTGATACAGGAAGTAGTTAAACATAAAATATAATACCTGAATCTTCCCATCGGCATATTTTAAAGATTTTGTTGTTGAAAAATCATTCCATGGGTATTTAAAAAAGCCATTTTTTCCTTAACTGGGTCTCTCCTTATTATTTTTTGATAAATTAATTAAATACATATTTTTTGAAAAGGCATTCAAATAATAATGTTAAAAAATAGTATTATTATATAAAAAATAATAAATATTCGTTTTAATAAAACCAATACAGTAAAGTATCAACTGGGATTGCGTACAATAGAAGTCTAATCTTTCATCTACGTACCTTAACCAGTAGTGCATTTACTTGTAAATCAGATATTGTCTCGGGAACAGCCCGTAGCGACTTATCTTATAGTAATCATTTATAAACAATTCATTATTATCTTTGAGACATTGGAATCCTTAGGTTGGTTAAAACGAGCTTTCACGCACTTTTCGCATCGTTTATCGATTTGTATGACAGATAAAGAACCTTAAGTACATAAATAGAGGTAGGTATGGATAGGTTAATGTTTAAGGTTCTATTACATTTATAATATATTGTAGGACATATTACTTT
>DWON01002777.1:0-19660 GCA_018251015.1 Phocides pigmalion okeechobee
GATTCAACCATCGTCCTCAGGAGTAGCAATGTATCTGCATTCGAGCTCAGATAGAATTTCCGTCGTGTTTGCGCTTGTATGTGGATGTATAGGGGCTGGGACTATTTAATATCAGGTGGTTTGCATGCTCGTTTGCTACTCTTCTCATAAAAAAAGTATTGTTTTAGCATTTACCAAAGGAGTTAGAGCCGTTAGATCTCGCCCGGGGCGGTACCACCACCACCCTCATAACCCGCCGTAAAGCAACATGTTTTTCATGTATTGTGTTTCGGTAGGGGAGGTGTAGTTGCCGGATACACATTATTGGAGGCGACCATCTTACTCCTCAAGAGTAGGAACGCACCCGCGTCCATCCCTAAATAGAACTTCTGTTCAATTTGAGATTGGTCGTGGTTGGCCATGGGCTGCAGTGACCACTTAACATCAGGTGGCCTGCCGTTTCTTACCTACTCTTTCATAATAATTAAAAAAAATACCTACACAATTTACATAATAGGCTAATGTCAAGCATAGATGTCATAAAATTTGTCGTAATGATATAAATTTGTCGTAATGATATACATCTGTACAAAAAGGTTACTAAAATTTGCATAGTTATATAATGAGTTGTTAAAATATTTATTTATATTGTATATATTCGACAACTAGTCTATACATGGGTGGCTTTAAACTTGTTTAGCATGTTTAATATCCGTGTTGTACCACTTTTGTAATTATTATGTAATGCGTTTCTCAAATACTACCAAATTATTAACACAACACAACTAATATTACAACTAACGAAACTTTCTTTAATATATTTGAAAATTATTTAATTAAACAACATTTTATGTAAATAATGTAACATTTTACTTGTGTACATGAGTAATGAAACTTTAAGAAATATGTTAACGCTTCCTTACTACTGGTATAGGGTGGAAAAATATGGTAGGTATATAGATATTCAAGAGATTTTACATCAATGGAAAAAATGTTAATGTACAATACATATTAAGAAATATGCTAATTCCATGCAATAAAAACTACTTTGTCGTTTGTATTCAATTCTATGACTACATTTTTGAGACGAATTATTAAAAAAACATAAATTATATTACGTGTTGATTAGAGTTACCAGTTTTTTTTTAATTTATTAACATGTCTCTCTCGTCATTTAACAATTTCCTTAATATTCCAAATTAAAAAATAAGTTAAACGCGGTAGCTATTTTTACCAAAAAATATTTAGGAAAAAAAACAAAAAATATTTAAAAGTAGGTTCAAAATTATTAGCAGCTTTGGACATAAAAATATACAGACAAAACCGTTTCAAATAATAACCTCAATTCACTAATTAAACTCTTAATATTTGGTAAACATAGTCTATATTTCCCTAACAAGAAAACTGCAATAAATTGCTTATTCTTTTAAGCTCTTTTACCTACAATTATACCTGCAAATACGAAATATAGAGGCCTGTTGTTAAACGATATTTGTGGGGCCGACGTAAGTGTGAGTGAGGTCATACATTGTAATGAGTGAAAAACAAACACGAGGCCGAATTCATGAAGTATACCCTCATTACTGGTTCCCATAGTTACAGTTAACGAGCAAATATTTTGTTGACACTTTCGCTGCGGCGAACATTACTGCTGTGTATTGCGCGGCGTAACGCTTGCGGCTTGTATACATCTGTCCTGTACGTACAAATCTGTATCGATTACGGGCGATCAAGTGTCGTATTCTCGACATTTCGTATGTATATTCGTAGGTGCTACACGGATGCTAAGAAATCCAATATTTCAGTGAATTGTCGGCGCCTCTTCAGTCTAAAGATTACAGCTCCAGCTTAGTCCGCCTCCCGCAATACTAATTACTAATTCGACGTAATATATAAATGCTGCAGTCAAAGTGTTAAGCTGGTATTTTGATTGCTTTATTGCGCGCGATCTATCTTCTCTTGCGACTTTGTTCTCGTAATAGCCGACATAAAATACTCAGTTAATAATAAAAAGGAAAATAAAAAAGTAATACGAAACCCCGCTTTGAATAAAATGCACTAAAATTTGCCACACCATAGGGGTTGCCATTGTCAAAATAGGGGTTCTATTTTGATATTTATCATGGAAATAGTGAAATTTTGTTTCGGTAAAATTAAAAAAAATATTTCACAAAAAAATCGCGTTCAAAAAATGACCAGCAGACATATCTCGAAATATCATGTTATCGTATATCGTATATTTCATAAAAAAATTAACCTCAATTTCAGCCTCTTCGAGGATAAATTTACAATATTCTTTCCTATTGCTCAACCACATATAAGAGACCTTTGTGCAAAGTTTTAAGCTATTAGGTAAAGCCATTTCCGCTGTACCTTTATATGTTGGTCAGTTACTCAAAGACCATTTTTGTTTAAATTTATTTATATTAATGTACCGTCGTTCACTTTATTTTATAATTAATGTATTAAGATTTCCAGATTATTATCTACAAGTACCTATTAAGCGTAATCGTATATTAAAATAATGACATTAATTACAAGCAATAATGAGATTAAAAATAGATAAAGCAAAATTATTTAAAATGTGTTATCTAAAAGTATTTTTCCACTACACATTTATCAGTTTTGTGAGAAACATACAATTTTCTGTAGGTACGAATATTATCAGATTTATGATATATCATTATACACATATATATTAGGTACCGATTTTCGCATTCCAGATATAAATTGAATTATGTATTTTAAGATATACTTATTATTGGGTACTTATTACTTATTAGTGGAATCCACTTTTGTTTTTAACAGTACTTTAATAGATATCATCAACATATCCATATAAATAATAATGTTGCCACTGATCTTTGTCTGTACATAGAAGATATATGAAAAACTATTTTTAGAGATATTACTAACGCAATACAACCCAAAACAATGATTGTTACAATTTTTGTCTGTTTATCACCTCATATGTTTGTTTGTTCGCAATAAACTTCGAGAATGCTTAACTGATTTTAATGCTGTTTTCACTAATGTATTACAATAAGCTTTACTTAACATTTAGTATTTTTCTATTTCAATCGGTCAAGAAATTAAATAATTTTAATTTCTCGCGCAATTTACAAAAAAACTGAACTTATTATACACTAAAACCTTCCTCACTTTACCACTACTTTTTGAGTTTATCACGAATAGATAGATAAACGCGACGGATGACTTTGTTTTATAATATTTATATAAATACATCAAAATACAATACAAATTAATAAAGACTAGAATATGACTATATAACAAAGCATGCCGTTTGCCGTCACGTGAAACGAATTTTCCACCAAATTGCTCCAAACGTTGTTTGATATCAAAAATCTATTCACACCTATTTAACAAAGGTTTCCTTCAGATTGAAGGGAAAGATATTAAAAAATATTACCAACGAGCTTTTGCCCGCGACTTCGATCACGTATTACATAAATTGACATAACTTCTTTATTTGTTAGCCGATTTAAATGAAAAAAACACTAAATGTTAAGTGGGGTCCATCACAATATAATCCTGAAAACTGCATTCGAATCGGATAATTTCTTTCTGAGATTAGAGTGCACAAACATACAGATATACAGACATACACGCAAACAGACAAAATAAAAAACATTCTTTTGGGTTCTCTTGCGTATATAAAGGCACCCCATTATGATTTTTTAAATATATTTGCCATGTACAGACAGTAATCAGTTACAATTTTATTATATGTATAGATAATAAAAAGTTGAAAGAAAAATTATTATGATTTAGTTCGTGAAAAAGGAATCGATTTAATATTTTATGTGATTACGCTCAGGCTGTCTTGGAAAGAAAATAAGTTCGCGCAATCGTACCAAATTAAAAGTTACGGAAAAGCTACGGAAAACGGAAACGTATTAAACTTGATTAAAGTAATTTTATTTTTAAATATAAAACGAGCTTATAATGCGCCTATCTATAGAATGTATTTTTACTTTTCCCTGACATGGATGACAAAGAAGTATACAATCCATTTTAAGTGGTCTCTACAGCCCATGGAAATCCATTTACGACCAACGAGATTGAAGTTTTACCTGATCTCATACTTAGATTTCTTGCTACTTCTGAGGACGAATATAAATTGTCACTTATAACTATCTATTATTACTATTATTATTATTTCACTTGTAGCTATAACACACAAGTGCACCTTAACTTGCCTTATGATAGCAGGATACAATAGACATCCACGTCCAACCTCAAAAACGATTGAAATCGTATCTGAGCTCGGACGTAGATACGTCGCTACTCTTGACTATGTTCTATGAGGACTAAGATGGTCGCCTCGCTTCAAAGTGTAGCCGGCAATCGCACCTCTCAAACGAAACACAAGTAATGCTTTACGGCGGATGATGAGGGCGGCTGTGGTGCTTCCCCGGTCGAACTATAGTTCTCCCAACTTCAAAATACCTTCACCATATCATAGCGTTCAAGTAAGATATTATTTTGTATCGTTTTTCATATTTTATATCAAGAACTTTAAACTATTAAGGTTATTCGGGCATACGGGATGACCACGAGTGCGATTGTGGCGCCCTCATCAAATCATTACTCTTTTTTGCCAAGCTTTATGTTATAATATATAAAATCACGAAACCAAATTGCTACCTCGCGGCGTGGTTGCAATTATAAATAAATTCACGACCAGAACATTATATTATAAACGGTTGTTAAAAATGATTTAATCAAGGAAGTACAGCGTACAAAATCAGCTGACAAGAAAGCGTGTCTTTAATATTTTAACCGATTATGGTCCTCGCGGAGAAAATTGGTTTGCGAAATTGTAGCAATTTAGCTGCGATGACCTCCGCATTCTTACGAACCCGCCTCTAGATTGCCTTTGAGAACGTTGCATAATAGATAAATAGTCCCCTCTTCACTGCGTTGGTTATTTTCTTATAATTTATTTACACTCGCTGGGGTTCGTTGGGCGTGGGCCGGTCAGGATCGGTCGCATTGGAAATCTGTGGAGGATGTCTATGCCCAGCAGTGGACGTCAAAAGGCTGCGATGATGTTCATGATGATTTTTTTAAGTCCGAAGAGTAGCAAATAAGCATGCAAACCACCTGAAGTACAGTAATCACAGCCCATAGACATCTACGTATAACCATAAACACGACCGAAATCCTATCTGAGCTCGAACGTAGATGCGTTGCTACACCTGAGGACTAACATGGTCCCCTCGCTACAAAATGTAGCCAGCAACCGTACCTCTCCAACCGAAACACAAGTAATGCTTTACGGCGGATCATGAGATTTTTTTATATAAGTTGGTTATTATATATTAGATTTTGCCCGCGATATACTCAATATTGCAATACATTCTACAAAATATGTACACGTCTATTTTTACCATCTAAGGGATGGATTTTTCGAACATCCTGTCTTAGTTCCCATTGACTCTATATAATGTAAACCTATGTACAATAATTTGGGATTCTAGGTTCAGCGGTTTCAACTGTGCATTGATATTTCCTTCCTTCCTTCCTTCCCTCCTCTTTTATACAATTCATTTTTTTTATGTTTAATTGTATGATAACTTATAAAATAATGCACAGGACATCAATTTTATACATTCGCGTGTAAGTGTGTTGAAATTTTACGCTCGCTTGATCATATTGCGACCGACGTTCGGTATTTCGATTTTATTTGATGTCATATTTCCGCCGCAACGGCAAGAATCTAGTTACAAGCGCAAACGATGTGTTAATTAGATACTACTATTGTATTTATCAATGTCATTAATAAATTTTGAAACGCGCTAACATTTATCAAATTTCTTTTTTATTGCTAGTTAGGTAGTTTCCCACTATTATCCTATTGCTCGACTGGTCTCGTCTTAGGATAGGAGGGTAAGGCCATCTAGTACTCTTGCCAATTGCGCATTAATAAAATTCATACATCTTTGAGTTTTTTATGTAGAACTCTAAAACATGCATGTTTCCTCAACATGTTTTTTCATGCAAATCAATTGATAATTAATTTCTAATGCATACATAGTTTCGGAAAAAGGTATGTGCCAAGGGTTACAACCCCGGACCTTCAATGTGAGCGGTCGAAATACTAATAACAAGGCTATGACTGCTACTTATTTCAGTATTTGTTTCAGTGTAATACAATCTCTATGTTAAAAGTCAGATACGATACTTCACGTTGTGGAAAGAGGACAACTGATAATCTTGTTATACTAATCATATTTTCAAATAGGTTCGCGGTAAGAAATACTACAGAACTATATTTGTACGTTCTTGTAATCTTTACAGATTAAACAAAATCATGTTTATTTACCTGACGTGATATGGTTACTGTGGACCTTGCTAGCCAAATGCAAATAGAACAAGAATATATATTTTTTTAATTATATGAAAGAGTAGGAAACAGGCATGCAGGCCATCTGATGTTAAGTGGTCACTGCAGCCCATGGACAAACACGTCCAATCTCAAAAAAAGAACAGAAGTTCGATTTAAGAATGGACACAGATGCGTCCTTATTCTTGAGGACTAAGATGGTCGCCTCCAATAATGTGTATCCGGCAATCACACCTTTTTTCACCATTATAAATTTTGGCAAAGGGAGATCTCCCGCCAGGCTAGTTGATGTGCCTGGGGAGCGGCCGTGCTCCGATAGTCTCATTTCGGAGTTTTGTATATATGCATGATACTTAGAAAACTTCGATAGCGTGATTCAGGATCGTGTTGCGCCATCTCTTGTCGAGTAGCGGAAAGTCGCCACAAAATTAAAAATTAAACTGTCATAAATTCACAAAATTAGAGATGTGCCGGATCGGTTTCGAACACCTGAACTTGTATAGATGCCGAATCTTAACCACTAGACTATCACAGTGAGTATGTGTGTGTACTTTTGACACATTTGGCACAGTGGCGTGACTGACCGCTTAGTACTACGAAAACAACTAGGTACGTACCCCAAATGACTATTCGGTCCAATTAAATTTATGACGGGTTGACTTCGTGCTATACGTTGCAAATACGCCGATGAGTCATGATAATTATTAGGTGTGTTACGTGAACTGAAACAATAAAGTTACTACCTTTTGATCGCAACTCTCCTCGCATGTACCTATTCAACAAATTTAACATTAATATCTTTTAGCGATTAAGAACGTTAAATGTTTACGTAATACTCTTATTGAAAACTATTTTTAAAGAATAAAAAATACGACTAGATACAATATTGTACAAGCATACTTTCGTGTTGATCATTCATATATTAAAAAATAAACTTAAATAAATATAACAAGAAATGGATAATACCAAAAAAGTCCTATGTACACTTTGGAGAAAAACGTCTCGAATGAGTAATATGTATATAATATATATTTTTTTCAATGACAAGGTTAAAGTAGTCGCTGTCACACATCCCAGTAGAAACTCAAATAGGCCTGAAGTCTATCTAAGGTTATCTAAAGATACGTTTCTTCTTTTAAGGACTAAGATGATCGCTTCCCATGTAACTCTAGCGGTAGCTGCATCTCTAACCGAAAAACAAGTGTAGATTCGAACAACAGTCCTACTAGTTGCCCCGATATTTTTAGTCGTTATTTTTCTATCAGTTAGTTACTCGACATTAAGCTATTATTTTAAGAGTATGAAAAATACATATATATGATAATTTATCTATTTTAAATATTCAGTTTTAAATCGCCATTACCTAGTTTGTAAAATCTGAATTTCAAAAAACGTTATACAGTACTATGTCTACAAAACACACAGAAGCTTTTAAATTCGTACAACCGTTATTTAAACTGTTAATGCGGTTTTTGATTTAAATAAAAAACAGTCATTTTATATTTATTAAAATTATACATCATTATTTTTACGATAACATAAATGACGTTAAAAAATTTAGCATATTTTAACGGACTTCAAAAAAGAAAGATTCTTAATTCAGTTGTATTTTTATGTTTCTTACCGTTATAATTATAATATAAATAATGGTAATATTAACACATTTGGATTTTTATTTATTTTAAAGGGTATATATTTCCCTTTTGTTCTCGTTTTAGACATCGTATAGACATCGTATTTGGCTAATTTTATAAAGAAAATACTACCTACGAGGATAGAAAAATAAGTCACGAAATTTGATTTACTTTAATTTATTGTAGTAACATTTAAGTTTGAATTATGTGATTAGTTCCAGCTTGAATCAACGCTGCTGGTGACAAGAGGGTTGGTTCATATCTCGCGTAAAGAAATGCGATCACTATTCATTGCAGGAGTGCAAACGACGTTCTTGTTACCATGCAGCATTGGCGCGGTCTAACTTTAAATTGTTTTGAGGTATTTTATGTGAGATTTGTAATTATTATCATTTTTAATAAGTTAAATAATGTATCTGTGAATATATATAAAAAAATAGTACACTTGAAAGAAAATAACATAAATACAAAAAGAAAACAAGGGAACATTACTTAAAATCCGATGCTTTTCAAATAAAAATCTTTCATTTTAAATCGTATTTATAATTAACATGTTACAAGAAAAAATAGATTTTGTCGATGATTTCGTGGAGTAAGTAAATTTCGTACAAAACTTGCATATATTCGGACGAACGGACACAATTATGTTTTCAATTATTCATAGAGTAATTGCGGTAATGCTCCTATTAGAGCACATTATGTTCTTAAACTGGTGTAGTAATAGCCACTGTTAACATATTTAAGTGAAGGGTGTTCCAGTTTAAAGTTTAAAATGAATTGTTGTGGACCAAAACTCATTATCATAGTTTTTTTAAACTACCTGATGCGAAGTAGTCGCAGCCCATAGACCACGTTCAACCAAAAACACAATCAAAATCCAAAACCAAAATTTTCGGTCGTGTTCGTGATCGTATGTGGATATCTATGGGCTACGATTACTTAGCATTACCTGCTTTACATGCTCGTTTGCTACTCTTCTTACAAAAAAAAAGTCAAAGTGGGGCATGTATCGTTTGCTCATACCGTTTATATAATGAACCATTACGAATACCCATGACGAATTCTTAAAGAAACTTTGTTTAGACTCGCTTATATTGTTCTTTTATTTCATTACAAAAGCTTAGTCATGCTAAAATGTAGCTTTATTCCAACAATTTTATGTACGGCCTCGGGAAATAAGCGTGTGAATGCACAAGAGCAGAATATAAGCGATTGTTGGTTTAATCACATGTTATTTATATAGATAACATTTCAAGTTTAGATAATAAGCACTATTAGAAACTATAAATCTGTAAAATTGAATGGATGTGCGGGTTTTCTCGCGATGTCTTACAATGTTCAATGTCAAAACATGGGATAAATACTTTGTGATACGCACAAAATCTTGCAAAATCAGATGTGAACCCTGGACCCCCATGTGAAAAAATATTAACTATAGGTCACTGTTTTTTGATAAGGTTGAAGATTATTGCCTCTTATCTACATTTGTAAGTAACTTGATATATGCAGCACGTTAAGTGATGATATCCAAGTGATAAGATTCAGATCTCTTCCACTAGGGGACCCGGATTTGAATCCTGGGCATGTATCTATGATTTTTCGAAGTTACGTATTACAAATTAACAGTTACTTCCTATAATAATGAGGAAAATTTAGAAGAATTCGGCGTGCCCACTCTTCATAATTTTCTCCAACGTGTGTAAAATGTCTCAGTCTTTACTTGTCTACTGTAGTGGACTCTGGTCTTACCCTGTCACCTTTTCCTTGTGGTACAATAATGGGTTGATGAGGATTCAATTGTTTAGTAGAAAGAGTAAGACAGAGGACAAAACACTCATAAAATACTGTCTCGAACACACGGCAATGAATGACTCAGCGTACATTTATTGGGAAAATATTTGACCTTCAAATTTTTTGTGCCTATCAATCTTCTTAGCACGAAAAGAGTTGAAATACCAACACTATTTTTAAAACAATATGTCAAAATATCTATTTGTTACGACGTTTCGATGTAGCTGTTAATGAGCGAAGGTAACTTTGCATGCGTTTGGAAATTATCCAAAGATTTGTCTTTCTATTTTGTTTGGAATAGGTTTCCATTCTTCTGTTCGTAATATAATTTTGACGATTCATTTGATCATTTGTTTTGTCAGAATTATTGTAATCAAATTCAATGGCTTAGTCATGTGTAGAGTAGTAAATGTATAAGTGGTAGCGTTTAGGTGGAATGATTTTTCTAATGTAGTTGATCACTGGTGTCGATAGACCGTAGTAACGATTTATCATAAGGTGGACTGCAGACTCGTGACATTTGGGAAAACGTTACATGTATAGAAAAAATCCAAATAATATTTTTATACATTAATATGAATTGTAAGATTCAGTTCTGTCCTGCATGTATATACAAATATTAATTAGAGTTATGTAAAATAAATGTTATATTTTAATGAAAATATCATTAGCCACTTACGCGTATCTTAAGTGTAAAATATCATTTTGCATCGTATACAAAGCTCGTAGAACTCGTTAGGAAAATGTATTTCTTGCTGTGAAGATAAAATTCTTAATGAAGATACTTAATTAGAGCCGCTTATTAAATTTCATCCTTGGCGTTACTGGCTTTTATTTTTGAAACTTAAAAATGCGAGTAATATATTTAAAAGTCTTAAATTTAGTAGATGTTCATTCTATTACATTTTTATTTTATACTATGTATATTTGTGCATATATGAAATCTCAACTTAATATTAAATAAATAATTGTTAATAATATTTTTAAGGTTCTATGAATACTTTTCTTACTGATCTTACGCTGTTCGTCCAACTGTCATATGTTTAAAAGGCTGTATTTTTAAATTTGTAATAAGTAATAGGTTAAAAATTTCACAAAATATGTGTCACTGTGGTCGATATTCTAACATAAAACCTTAATCTTATCAAATGACGCTTAATAAAATAAATTAAGATAAAACGTGTTATTTCAAACAATGCTTTTATTATTTAAATTTTAAAGTAAAACAAGAAATAATAATGAATCACGCACTGGCTAACAATCGCTCTCTCTGTCACTTTCGCTAAGAAGACTCATCCAATTGAATAAAATATGTTTTTATTATTATAACTGTATATATTATAAAACAAAGTTCCCCTTCACCTCTATCTGTCTGTCTGTTTATGATAAACTCAAGTACTGGACGGATTTTCTCAGAGTTCAACAACAGGTAGAGTGATCCATGAGGAAGGTTTTGATGCATAATAAGTTTTATTTTTTGGAAATTGGGCGAGATATTAAATGGTTAAATACACTATAGTAATTCAGTCGTCGTTCGAAATAGATGTTTCTGATTGTTCTGACTGGATGCATGTATGAATGAAAAATAATGTAAGTAAATATAAACTCTATTACCCGAGCGAAGCTGGGCCTAGTCGTTAGTATTTATATAAATATATTACATGGTTGTCTGAAACCTTTTATATGTGACATCGATTTGCATAATAATTTTTAAATCGCGATACAAACGCAAAAAAAATCGGTTTGAGTTCTACTTAATATGCAAGCAGACATAATATTTACGGTTTAGTCGATTATAAAAAACTGTTGCGGAGCATAATCATTTTGCACTCACTGATCTGATTAACAGCTTTACAGTTTATGATGACAGAGAAAAACATGTAGGTAAGTTAATTCACGTGTGAAACTCTGTCTGGATGATGTGGGGCTCTATCTATTTATACATATGAGATTACTAATGTATTTAAGTGTACAATTGATCTTACATTATCACATATGATAATGAGACGAATGTAATTAAATTTTCAACATTCAACTGTTGACATTTAAAATAGTTGTGATAAGATTTTGTGTTGTATCTAAAATTTATTGACAAATATATTTCAATTTAATGCTTATAAAATTTTGTTTTGATAACATTCGTAATACAAGATATTGAATACTTCGCATTAAATGTGATCATAGCAATTTTACATTACGATTTTTTTTATTGCACCTACAACATTTTTTATTGTCTTAGAAATTTATTTATTGTTATGCCTTTCGTGACGCTCAGTCTACATTTTCTAATAAGTCTACGGATTCTGCATGCCAACATAGGAGACAATAAATAACTCAGCTAGAAAATCGTTTGTTTATTCGTATACGTTGCATCATACATTTGGTATATTATTATTATGTTCCAGTGAACAAACAACATTTCAAACGACTATTTTCGGCGTGTTCTTGTGAAGTCAAAGTGCAGAGACCTTGCCCTTGTTTGAGTTAGAATTCCATCAAGACCGTATGACCTTCTTGGCCCTAAGAATCTTAAAGAGACCGGTTTGACGATTGACTAAGTAAACTGTTATATCATATTCTCAATACAAACCAGAAACACAAACAAACAATTATTGTGTAACAAGGCTTGCCCGGGATTCGCATACGTAACCAGTTTTCGATTAACTTGTACTTTTTTAAACGTATTGAGATATAATTCTCTAAAAAAAAGGACTTACATTAATAGTATATTATATTAAATAGTTACTTTTTATTATTATGAAAGAGTAACAAACGGACATGCCGGCCACGTGATGTTTAGTGGTCACTGCAGCCCATGGACAACCACGTCCGATATCAAATAGGACAGAAGTTCGATTTAAGGATGGACGCGAATGAGCTGCTACCCTTGAGGACTAAAATGGTTGCCTCCAATAATGTATATCCGGCAACCACACCTCCTCAACCAAAACACAATAAATTAAAAACATGTTGCTTTACGGAGGGTGGCGGTGGTGCCGCCCCGGACGAGCTCTAACGGCTCTACCATCTTTTAAAACTACTACTTAAACACTTTTTCTCCGACCAATTAATATATACAATCTCACACGCACGCGTACATTCATGCATAAACACACATACACACACACGCACACACACCCGGGTAACGGTGCTAAATTACGTGTCATTTACATTACAACATTACAATATTATAATGTGGATGTATAAATATTGCATAAATTGTAGAAGCGGTGAACCAGGAGCTCAAATCACTCCCGCCCAATAACACAGAGAGAAAGAGGTAGCTGAACAACAGTGCTCCATGGGTTCTGGTCCTGGCAGGTGAAGCTGAGACACAACCCTTTACTCGTAATCTTCTATAACTAGCAGAATTTTGTAAATCTTCTTTTTATGTGGCAATAAATGCATTATTATTAGGTTATGCAACTATTTTTCTTAGTCTATATATTTATACGTTTATATACATATCTAATGCAGGGATAGTCTAATCTTTAATCCAACTTATAAAACGAAGGTTTATTGCAATCACTGGCACGTACTTGTGACTTTTCAAAGTTATGTATGAAAAATTAATTATCATTTGCTTTAACGGTGATAGAAAATATCATGAGAAAACTGACATGCTTGAGAGTTCCACATAAAGTTTTCAACGGAGTGTGAAGTCTCCCAATCAATGTTTGGGTAAGCGTCAGTGTATCGAACTAATGGACGAATCCTTCTCATTTTTAAAATAAACTTAGAATACAGTGTTTGATCATAAAATAATAATTTTAGTACTTATATTAAATTTGCGCTTTTTATCACTTTATTTTTCCTTTCTTTATTTTTATGTTGTTATTCCTTTTTATATATCTTTTGTCTCTGTTTATATTAAACTTCTTTTACCATTCTCTGTACAAGGTTGGCTTTTGTACCAGTATATTTTTGGTTCATTAAATAATAGGTAAATAGAATATAATTTATAAATAAATAAAACCTAACTTGTAAATAAAATAAAAGAAATAAACAAATAATAAAAAGCTGATACTTTTATCGGATTACAATTTGATTTTAAAAAATGTTTATCTGTATGTACGTATAATATCATCTTATTTTGGGTCAATAAATACGTACCTATTTTTAACCGAGAACAACAAAAATAAATTATCCTATATTTACCGACGACGACTAAATTATATTGTAATTTACGTGTTTATTATGTGTGTTAATATAAATAAATTAAAATTAAATTTCATGGCAAGCTGTATGTATAGAAGGCCAAAGAGAAAAATTTAAAATAACTCATAATAACTGAAATATTTATATAATATACTAAAACAAAGGTGGGATTTTCGGGAAAAAACACAGGTGGGATTTTCACTTATTTCTACATATCTCAAGAATATATATTTAAAATATGTGAGCAAAGTCTAAAATATTTAAGACTTGTGAACAAACTTGACAGTTTCGATCATTAGTTAACGATTAGCATGAGTAATTAGGTAACAAATGACTCAATTAACTAATTAGGTCAGGAAGAGAAATTCTTACTTATTAATACATAACATTATCGCGATACGTCACTTATAATAAACTTTTGTAACAAGTTTTTTCCGACTTCAGATTTTATATTACGTTATAAAAACATTATTAACATTAAAACAAGGTAATGCTATTTTTAGTTACTTTTTTATGTGAGAAGAGTAGCAAACGAGCATGCTAACAACCTGATTTTATGTAGTCCCAGCCCATAGACGTCCACGTACAACCACAAACACGACCGAAATCCTGTCTGAGCTCGAACGTAGATACGTTGCTACTCCTGAGGACTTAGATCGCCTCGCCAAACCGCACCCCTTCAATCGAAACAAAAGTAATGCTATACGGCAGATTATGATGGCGGCGGCTGTGCCTCTCCGTTCGGACTATAGTTCTCCCACCTTTAAATGTGTTATTACTTATGTTATTTAAGTTAGAAAAGTCGCAAACACGGATGCAGGCTACCTGATATTAAATGGTTGGTGCAACCTATTGTAATCCATGTTTAACTGCAAATAAGACTAAAATCTTAAGTAAGTTCGTACGTAAACGCCGTGCAACTCTTGAAGACTAGGTCAACTCGCTTTTAAGAGTACCCGGTACCACAAAAAATATTTTTATCTTATTTTAAAAGTATTAAATATATCCGAAATCAATTCAAATACAAACGAGCGAGTAATTGTACGAAAAACGTTTGGGACACGGACTCCACGGACCAAAGGTTTACGTAAGATAAGGTAAAGTAACACTTTGACTGCGGTGCGGATATATGTATATAATCGGGTCACTATTGCGGGAGGCGACCCTAAACTGAATCTTATTTGATTAGACTGAAGATACGCCGACAAATTAATCAAATATTGTACTTTTTAGCATGTGTGTATCATCTACGAATACACAGACGTAATGGCCGTCCCCAGTCTTGTAGCGCCGACGCAGAAACAGCATTTTTATTCGCTCGTAATCCATACAAATTTGCCCGTACAACACAGGTGTGTAGGAGCCGCAAGAGCGTCGCGCCCAGAATTACACAGCAGTGTTGTAGCCGCAAGGAAAATGTTAAAAGCCGAGCGGAACAAGTCTAGAATTGTGTACGTATATGGCTTAAAACATTGAAAGGAGAAGCCGAAGAGAAAAGCAACATTCATAATTAAGGCTTTCGTCAGGAAACCTGTCCAACTCGGTACATGGGAATTGACACTTTTTCTACAAGAATATTTT
Organism: Phocides pigmalion okeechobee; assembly: GCA_018251015.1. Lineage (NCBI taxonomy): Eukaryota > Metazoa > Arthropoda > Insecta > Lepidoptera > Hesperiidae > Phocides > Phocides pigmalion. The sequence goes on from DWON01002777.1 coordinate 15,514, forward strand.
ATTCAAGGTCAACTCGTATGTTCTTTAAGTCTCCTAAAGGCAAACACGGATATCTTGTTATACCGGTCTGGTTTTCTTCCTCTTTGTACTAAATCCACACTTTTCTAACATCTCATTTCGAATTAGTCATTTATAAGATGTTTATATCATACTAGCGACCCGGCCCTGCTTGGCTCGGGTAATTGAATTTATATTTACTTACATTATTTTTCTTTCATACATGTGTCCAGTCATTACCTAGTTGCAAAAACTAACAATTAGAAACCTTCCTCAGAAATCATTCTACCTGTTGTTGCAATCCGTGAGAAAAATCGTCCAGTGCTTTTTGAGATTATCGCGAACAGACAGACAGACAGACGCGACGGGGGACTTTGTTTCATAATATTTAGAAATTATTTCATAGTTCAAACTTATAATGAAATTTACTTCTTGAAATGCTTGTAATGCATGTTGTCTTTTTTGCCTGTTTCCATTGTATGATAATAAAATGATAAATAACGTGATATCCCACTGTTGATTTAATTAATTTTTATTTTTTAAAACATAATTTAATGCAAATAATATAATTAATAATAATTTGTTGATTTTCTGACGGACTACTTCGTCGGATTAGAACATTATCTATGCAATTATTTTTTTATAAAAACACGTCACTCGTTCGTTTTTCTTCCTCTTCTCATGTTATTATTGATAGGAAACAGGCATGTCACTTTTCAGTAATAATTCATAAAATGGAATAAAGATATATTATTATAATATTTAATTTAAATTCTTTATATCTAGTTTCCTTTTACGCTAGGAAGAAAGAATAAGTTTGTTTTACACATGTTGTAAAACTATAGTTAACTGTGAAGTACCATAGCCAATATCATAATCTGCCAAGAAACGACTCTTGTGTTTCGGTTGGAGGGATGCGGTTGTTGGATATAATTAGAAGTGAGGCGATCTTAACCGTCAGGAGCAGCAAAGCGTCAAGTACGAACTCAAAAAGGAATTCAGTGTTGTGTGTGGATATAGGATGTAGTGATTACTTAACAATAGGTGGCCTGCATGCTCGTTTGCTACTCTTCAAACATAAAAATGGAAGAAAGAAATAAAGAAAAATAAAAAGGTGTATAAACGCTTTTATGTAAATATAAGGAAGAGAAAATACCAAGATGCTACACGAGCAAAATTTTTACATGAAATTCTATGCTGACCCATTTAAAACACTACATTTCAACGTTTAACTGTACCTGTTGTAAAACACTAGACCTGGGAGAACATTTGCATAACCAGAAACTGTAACGTGCTAGCCAAGACTACATCGACGTAGAGTCGGATAAATTAAGTACTAGAAAATGCATTTGAGAAAACGTTGTAATAATTTTACTGCATTACGTCACATATTTTACTACACGTGTATTTATACGTACTTTCTTTTCACTCAATTCCGGTTTTGTGAGCAAATCGCTTTAGTAATATAAGTATGTACCTACATAAAGAAAATATGTAGTATTGGTAGCTTCCATACGTAATAACGTACCAAAGAGTATAATATATAATAAATATGTATAGAGCAGGAGCCCTACTCCAAGTATATTGTCGATTACTTACGATTTCTCTAAATTGAGATAATTATGTCATAAATTAGTAAGCCGACGACAACACCTCTTCACTAGAATACATTGGCAACTCCGCTAGTGTTGCAAATGTCCATAGACGTTGATTGTTTTCCAATAGGTGGCTCATCTACCTTTTCGTTAAGCTAATTTACGGAAAAAAGAAATAATTGTTCCATTATGGATGTTGGGGTGACGTAGGAACCTTAGTTAAAATACGAAAAGTCGAAGAGGATTTACGGATGCGGCGCAAAAAATTTATGCTTTAGGCCTCAAAACTTTATCGTAGTAGTGATATTTTTTAAGACGCGTAACGTTAAATAATTCATAATTAATTAGTAATAATGCTTCAAAAATGAAACCACCATCTTAAGCTAACGTATTTATAGCTGAGCATAATACAAGATAATTGGCTTCTTTAAACGTATTTATTAATAATTTACATTGTATTTTCTTTTTTCCTCAGGAATACGAATACCTTCCACGGAAAGTTTGTGTCAGGCATCAACTGACTAAAAAGCTGGCGGTGTTCCGCCGCTCTATGGCGGTGCGGAAACGCCGTAACGCTTTCGCACTCTTCCGCAACTCGCCTTGTGACATCCGACCTCTCCGGATCCATCGCAGGGCTTTCTCCCTACACCGATGGAGTCTTGCGGAATACCTATACGCCTCCATTTGATAACTTAGGTAAAATTTTTGATGTCTTGTAAAATTGGACTTTAATGAATTACTGACTATCGAAAGTTGTCTTCTACTTTGTGCAGATGCTGGTGTGACTACAAAAGACAAGAGAAGTGCTTCGAATGTCCACTGAGACGGGAAATCGTACCACTGATTATCGTGTCTCAAATTCTAGATTATGTACCAACAATTTACCATCTTGACATAGTTTTTGGGTAACTCAAGCTATCTATCTTACGGTGTAAAGATAATGTCACCCTGATTATCTCGATTTGGCTCATAACCGCATTTTATACGTGTTTTCGTGTGTTACCTACCAATATTGTATACACCTATTTTTTATGAAAATGAAAGAGGAAACGAGCATCAGTACATTTGATGGTAAGTGGTTTCTACCGCCTACAGATGTTTATAATAAAGTCCACATAGAACAAGATTCCTATTTAATATATTTATATATTTCAACTCTTGAGGATTAAGATGGTCGCCTCATGTGTAAGTGAGCCGATGAATGCAGTTCTCCATGCGAATATAAGAATTATTTATGACTAACAATAGGTACAAAGTTGGATCCTTCTCAGCAGAAACCAACGAATTCTATGACTTGTTATTTATTTTCATATGGCAGCAGTTACATATACTTGGAAGGACTTGCAATGTATTTACGTTACGAAGAGTCATAGAATAAATATGTCTCTCAAAAATATAATTTAGCGGCTAATTAATACAATTATTGGAAGTAGTTTAATAACCTGATTAACGTTATTATCATTAACGAGCCCTTAAAGTACACAGACGTCTACAAATTGACACCAGCAATCACCCATCCATTCAAATAAAAAATAGATATTAACTAATATAATGCTTTTGTATTCCTAATTTTAGATATTTCCATTTTGACCAAAACACCGTATGTTTTGTTAACAGTGAAAGAACTTTGAGAAACGCCTTCAATTCCTCATAATATTATTGAAAACGTGTGAAGTGTACTAACTCACACTTAGTCAGCGTTGTATAAATTGCCTAAATTTTTCTCCTTTAATAAGCAGACGTAGGTAATCAAATACACATCAACAATTGTTGTCCCAATTCTAGGTAGATTTGGGACAATAAATGTTGTAAATATTTTTTTGCTTTATTTTATTATTTACTTAGTTATATTTTAAAATTTCATTTCAAGAAAAATGGAGGTACATGTGTGTTTTATAACTATTTTTCTACAATTGTTTCAATCGTAAGTTATTGTCGCAAATTTAAATTATTATATATTTGTTAGGTATTATGTAAATGTGTTTTATATGTAAATAGTTTAACATTATGCCAAAGGTACGGGGCATTAGAAGTCACTGGTTGACCTCGGTAAGCAACTCACGATGGTATACGCAAGTGTGTAAAGATTTAATTTACAATCATAATTGGTTTTTTTTTGAAAATCGTAAATATAAATTTATAAAGTTGAAATAAATTTAAGTAAGTTAATAAATTTATTTTCCAATAATCTTACTTCTCTTGAGTTATATAAATATTCCAAACAGTGTGAAGAGTTTTTTCGCTGTTTTTTTTCTCCTGCTCTAACTTAGCTAATAGAGCATTCAATTCCTACGTACTGATTTTACATTATATCCTTGACATTCATTAAGTGTATGCAAATACCATATAAAGAAATAAATTTAATTTCAATTTGAAATTTTAATTAACATATCTTTAATAGTTATTACAATTTTTAATGAAAAATCTATTTAATAGCTTTTGCAGTCATTAAATATGTTTTTTTAATTCAAATTTGTAAATATTTTATACAGAGTGTATATTAAATGTTAATTAAATTAATAAATTAAAAAATAAATAAACATGGTAAAAGTTAT
>DWON01002778.1:0-19660 GCA_018251015.1 Phocides pigmalion okeechobee
GAGGGCGGCGGTAGTATATCCCCGGTCGAACTATAGTTCTCCCACCTATAAAATATATACATCTTTTTAACACAGTCACATTTATTATTAGCTTGCCCAATGAGGCGGTCATCTAAGCTCTCAGGAGTAGCAATGTATTTATGAAAGATTTCAAGTGGGACTGTTTTACATGGAGCTGGTCACCGAGTATGGTCAGAGGTTTATGGATATTTGGTGACTGCATCAAATGCTATTTCTTTTTTATATAAATAAATAACCCAATATCAACAAATATTCCACTAAAGTTACTTTACACGTTATTTTTGTGATAGATTTTGCAGTAGGCTTAATTAGTTCCGTTGACACGGCTTCATTTCCGAAACCGTTACAATCATTCAATACAAATAAATTTGTGCGCATTTTGATTTGTACCGATAAATATTTGTTTCTGAAACGGATTTCAATCAGTGTTCCGTAAATATAATACACTTCGCAATTTGCGGAATTTTACGAGAGGCTCGTGGAATAGTTTTGATTAAACCGGCTAGTATCCATAACGAAGTAGATTTGGACTTTTAATTAAAAGATAGTGAGCATAACAATACTTTACGGTATTTATCACGCTTGGTAAGGAGGTAGTGGTGAGATGCGAGGTAGAAATATAGTCCGATTGGGAAAGTACTACCGCCGCCCCCATGATCCACTGACAAATAATTATTGTGTTAGTGTTGGAGGTGTGATCCTAGTTCTAAGAAGTAGGAATGCTTGACTTAATTTTAAAGTCTAAATTACTGTCCTATGTCTGATATGGATGTATGTGGTCTTCAGTGACTGCAAAATAATCTCTTTCTTTTTTTATATATTTTATATATTAGCGAACCAGCAGACGAGCATACCGACAATTTAATGTCAAGTGACCGCTACAGCCCACGTTACGTAGACATCCCTATAAGTCACAAACTAAACTGAAGTGCTATTTGAGGCCGTACGTAAATGCGTTGTGACTCCAGAGGGCTAAGATAGTCGTCTTGCTTGTAAATGTAGCCAGCAACAGCCACAGAAAATTATGTATTTTACATTTTATTAATTTATGTATACTTTACAGCGGATTACACGGACTGATTATGAGGGAGTAAATAGTAACTCGCAAGTCAAATTACAGTTCATCTTCCAAAGGTGGCCTGCACGGGCCTTTGCTATGCTTATAACCATGAAGTATGTCAAATTATTTTTATAAGCTTTTTGGAGCGATTGTTTCCAAATAAATTATTTCCTGACCTAATAATAATGTAATTAATGTTTAAGGAACTGAACTGTGACAATTATCTAATTGAGCCACTTCCGTTAATGATATTACATTACTCTTGACTGTATACAGTTCGCAGTATCGCCCACGTAGCAATATATTGGCAAATCATTATTTTCTGGATTTTACAGATACAGGAATCAAATATTGATAGAATGTTTCAGGTAAAGATATGAATTTATTTTGACGTAAATGTTGAGTTTCTTGTTCCTTAGTATATAAAATTTCAAGTATCAATAAAAACTTTCAATTGGTTAAAGAGTATAAGCATGTTAAATTTTTTTGTTAATTCGTCAATATTTGACACGAGCGTTATCTTAACACTTTCCCTGCCGCGTGGCACACTGATGTGTACTGCACTGCACAACGCGCTGGCGGCTAGTACACACTTGTCGTGTACGTACAAACCTGTACGGATTACGGGCAAACACAAGTGCTGTATTTTCGTTGGCGCCTCAAGACTGCGAGCGGAAACAACATCTGTGCATTCGTAAATGTTATACGGATGCTAAGAAATACATTTATGTGAATTGTCGGCGTATATTCGGTGTAGAGAATACAGCTCCAATTTAATGCCGCCTATCTGAGCGCCGCAGTCAAAGTGTTAATATGCAAAGATTGTTACTATGTTATTGTGCTACTTTCATACGTTGCTACTGGACCAACAGTGTCGCCTTGCTTTAAGTGTAGCCGGCAACAGTCCTCTACTCCGGATGTATTATTATTATTATTATTTTTATTGTGAAAGAGTAAGAAACGGACATGCAGGCCACCTGATGTTAAGTGGTCACTGCAGCCCATAGACAACCACATCCAATCTCAAATAGAACAGAAGTTTTATTTAAGGATGGACGCGGATGCGTACCTACTCTTGAGGACAAAGATGGTCGCCTCCAATAATGTGTGTCCGGCAACCACACCTCCCCAACAGCAACACAATACATGAAGAACATGTTGCTTTACGGTGGGTTATGAGGGTTTCGGTGGTACCGCCCCGGGCGAGTTCTAACGGCTCTACCACCTTTAAATCTGTATTTTCAATTTTGAGCAATTGACAGCAATACTTTTTTCATTCCGCTTGTGGTTCCGATATTATTAGGGGAAGGAGAGTCTTAGTACTTGCATGCAGCAAGCATGGCGAACATGCTATTTTTTCGTGTTCCCGTGAAGAAGAGTTAGTGTTAGTTCCCGTTAGTGCACAACCCACTTGTCAGAAATTTTCAATAAACTTGCAGGACCTCCAAAATGGGTTAACGGCAGTTATATATCGACCCATCGGTACTAACTGCTGCAATAAGCTGCTAACAATCCCTTCAAAGCAATTGAACTTACCCATGCAAATCTCGACCGCGTCCGAGGTACCTTAATGTTATTAAACGATTTACAATATACACACGCTGCAGGGCTAAGTTCGTTTAAAGGAGTTATTATGAAATAGTTTTTTTACAATACTGTATATTTTAATTTAAATACAGATAGGAAAGTATTTTTACTACGCATGTATTACTTTCTACCAGTTGACTGGCTCGGTTAGCTGTGACCGAGACCTACGCAACTGATTCGAAATATCGGCAATCAAAAATACAATAATCGTAAATTGTCAATATAAATTCTAGGACGATATTCGGTTAAAATCTTATCTTGGTTTCATTTCATTAATTATGTTTGTTATTTAAAATGTTATTTGTTGAAATTCTATGAGCTGGAATACAGAAACTACATTTAGTGGAGTGAATAGGAACAAAGATGGACACAATCATTCTAAAAGCTTTATCTGCCCGTCGGCCGACAATCAGAAAACAACGGACTTGTTTATAAATATTTTACTTAATTACGAAATTTAATATTGTCATAGAAATAGAAACTCAAAGCAAATTATTAAGTTAATTTTAAGTTCACGTAAAATTCCAAAATTCCAGAAAGTTATATAATTAAATCAAATAATTTTTGAAAACACAGGGAAAAGAATTGCGATTGCTATTCACCACGGAAGGGCAGACTCTTTGTAGATTATTTATGTTAAGCGTTTATGAAAATCACTTTAAATAAATCTCTTCTATATAAAACTGTATGCTCTGAAATTTAGTAAAATTGTCCAACTTTGTGTTAAACATAAATGTTATAACTGACTAATTCCCATTCTTCCATTTTGGGCTATTTATGTCTATACAGAATTATTTTTATGTATTTCACTGTAACCTCTTTTTTAAATTAAAAAACGGCTGGCACATGCCATCACGTAAATTATTGGCTACAATATTGTTTGATATACATTAAGTTTAACATATATTTATGAATTATATATTATTTATTATTATTACACTTGAAAAGGTCCGGCGTAGCTGGAACATTTTCATTTGGAGATTTTTTATTTCTTTTTAATATTTTTATATTCTATTAAATTATGGACCTATAAAAATTGTATGCCCATTTTGTGGCAAGAATATAGAGAGACTTTATATGTATCTGTATAAGAACTATTATAAATATATTTTCCACAATAAAGAAGATTTTGATTTGATTTGGAATAGGGAAATAAATGTATCTATAACACGATGTCCCGCCTCGGTAAATTACGTATGACAATTCAGTGTTAACTTGTACACTAAAAGTATTGCATTATTCAAAGCAAGCTGTGTTTCGGCAAAGCGAATCACATTGGAAACGAGGTTGCTTCTAAGCAAAGTCTCGCGGCCTTCACGTCGCTTTAAAGATATTAAAGGTTTGGACCAGAACTCCCCAAACTTTAGTAACTCCTAGACCACGTGACATGTTTTCATATATTTTTTAGAACAGTAGAAAACGAGCATCCAAACCACCTGATGGTAAGTAGTCGCAGCCAATAGACATCCATGTACAATCGTAAACATGACCGAAATTCTATTTGAGCTCGAATATAGATACGTTGCTACTCCTGAGGGCTAAGATGGTCGCCTCGCTTTAAAGTGTAGCCAGCAACCGCACCTCTCCAACCAAAACACAATTATTTAACATACATATGTTAATCTCATTATTTTCGTGAACCACCTTTATTATTATCTGCACTTCCTCGAGGTTGGTCGGGAGAAAACTCTACCTCGCATTAATTCCGCCTTTTGTACATATTGGTATTGGTTAATAAATAATAAACAAATAAATAAAAAAATATTATAGAATTAAATAGCACCATTTTTGCAGACTTCCTTTGAACATCATGGACAATCATTTTTTGGTTTCACCATGTCATTTGAAGTCATTTGATTGATGACATGGATTCCCAACAATCCGGTAGAGACCGGGTCAACATAGACAGCTTTGAGAATCACTGGTTTAGATGGCGTATTGTCTCAATTGACAATGGTCATAGAAGAGAAATCGACATCATTACATTTTCCACAGAATTATCTTGATTTAAATGGTTCTAGACCTTTTCACGTGTGCCTAGGGCTGTAAACACCTTATAGTCCACACACACACACGTATACGTACATATATGTATATCTATACAAACACAATCAGGACCGAGGCAGTATCTGCCATCGTATGTAAATGGATTGTTACTCTTAAGGATGATCGGCTCGCTAATACTAAACAATAAAAATGCGCTTTTGTTATATGTATCGTGTATACTTGCACATGAACTAATTCATTATAATTTTTTTTATATTACACACACGCTTTAATATTGAACTGAGACAATTTTTTTTAATATTATTATTTGTATTATTTTACATATTTATAAATGTACGAGACATATAGTTATAGCATAAATGTGATTATGATAACTACAATGTCATTATATTCTAGTTATCATAATCATATTTGTTAAAAAGTTTGAAATAGAATAAAAAATATGAGTAAAATTTAATTTAAGCACGATTTCAAATTGAATTTGCGCACACAGAACAGGTTGGGATGTATCATGGACCTAAAACATTGTTTATATATCAATCTAAGTTAAAAGTTTTGTCGTATCTTTTTATTATTTGGAGAATACGACGGTAAATACAGGTATTACACATAAGCTCCCTTAAGTTTGTGACTCAACGAAAACTTTTTCGGTTCTCCAGAGGCTTCCAAGGAATTGATGGATAATATAAACTGGATCTTGAATAGGTATTGTATAATAAAGTAAACAATTCTCATCCGTCTTCTAATCCAATGTAACAAATTCTACATGTTTTACTAGGAATCTTTAAAAATATAAGAATAATTTATTAATATTTCATGAATTCTACAAAATTAAAATAGTACAGAAGATACATAAAAATGTATAATGACATAGGTATAAAGTTAACAGAACAAACATTTCGACATCTTCCGTCATCATCTATCACCACAAAACTCGAAAAATATCGCTATTAAAACTAAACTTATAATATTAATTATTAATAAACTATTGAGATTATATATCTTCAATTACACACACATTACTCCACAATTACAAATACATTAGATTACTACGTACGTTAACGAATATGCCTCAAAAGGTTCTGATGAAGTTAAAGAGGTTTGAAATAAGTACTGACCATATGTAAGGTAAATACGGTATTGAGAGTAAGGGGCCGAGTGATTCCTCGCGCGTCCGAGATGCAGGCCGCTAACGGTGCCCGATTGTTCTAAACACAAAAACCTATACTGGGCTTGTGGCACGTGCACGGTGTCGGTGGCGAGCGCGCGCGATCTCTGGGGCGTCGATGACCGCGTGCGGCGTTTTCGGGTTAGGCCAGACGTGCGTGCAACGATAACTATCGCAGGGCCCCATAGGAAATCGATCTATTGACTTTATTGTTAAGCGAAACGTCTGACTTATTAACCATATCTATAATACTACTACATGCTGATCCGCGACTCAACTCAACTCGATTATTTGGTTTTTCCAGAATGCTAATATCAAATAGCTCTCATATACTAATAAGTAATATTTTTTAAAGACCAATTGTATAGTCAAGCTTCACTTAAGATTTCATGTTCGTTTACATGAAATCGTTACTGCAAATATTAGTTGAAACCGCACCGACGCACGTACAAAGGTACATATAGAAAAAATTAAAAGAAAATGTTTTGAATTTTATTGCGGTAATTAAAAAACCTTACAATAGTTTTTATTTTTCATATATCTTACGTGTATAGACAGCAATCAAACTTTTCGCTATGTCTTGTTACTTGTCATACTGATTAAGTTGGACAAGAAACTACTGGAACTAACTGGTCGTTCGTGTCGAAGTGACGTGATTTGTTAAACGGAGTACGGCCACAGGACCAACTAGGTTAAGGGCCCGTAGTGATCATATTACATTGGAGTACCTATTTTGATGTAGTGAAACATATTTTATAAATTTTGTTCTGATAATCTATATATATATAAACTAGTAAATAAATAAATATGTCAATAGTGACCCGGCTCAGCTTCGCACGGGTAGAAGAATTTATATTTACTTACATTATTTTTCTTTCATACATGCATCCAGCCTTTCCAAAATTGTTAATGAGTAGTTAATAAGTGACAAAAACCCAAATCTAATGTAGTATCTGTTTTTTTTCTACCATATTTTCTTCCATAACAAAGTAAATACTACTTTAAGTGTATTAAATATTAAATTTTTAATATGTATATTATATGTTAGCAAGCAAAATAACATTTTATTAACGTTATATTTAACAAAACTATAGCTATAAGGATATGTGATACAACTGGTAGTTAAAATCTATGTTTAATTGTGGGAAAAACGCCACAATGGACTTGTTGGTTAGATACCCTTGAAAGCTTAATGTCCAGTGTTGCAATCTAAGATACCTATTATACCAGCGATTTGAGCGTCTGCTTTGACTGACCGGTAACTCCTTTTATGAACTTATCATTATGGTATTTTGATCACAGATTTACAATAATGTAGCAGAGATGATGCGATGGTATTATTTATCAAGTTGTGGCTAAGATTCGAACATACAGAACGTACGAAGCTTAGCCACAACCTGATTACGTTGATAATAAAGTTATGTCGGAGTAGTATGGACACGTGTCTGCGCTTTAGTGACTTTGCTTACGCTTTCAAATTGCTGGCGACCTCTCAGCGGAGTAGTTGCGACGTCGTGGCGCTGTAGTTGCGTCGTCGCAATGATGTATTTGAGCCATCGTCTATAATTGTTTGAATAATAATTCCCTAACAGCAGTACACGATTACTATGTACAATGGCATTATGTTCTCCTAAATACTCTCCATGTTTCGATAAAGAACAATATGTAAATATACTTACGAAATAAATTTATCTTCGAGAACAATACCACATTTCGGTTTCTATTGTACCAACGTAGGAACAAAATTCAGCTGCTAATACTTTACATCACTAAATCCCCAAAACAACATGTTATTATTTCCAGAAAACATCCCATTGTTTTATCGCGTACACAAGTTATGAAAAAGCAAAATATCAGTGTTACAGGAATTTCCATTCTATAAATATCTTTATTTCATCAATTAAATTTAAGTGATATATTAATAGCATGTAACGTAAAGGTATTTATAACTACAATATATATAGGTATCTAATAAATTCCACAGATGAGACACCATCATATATGCAACTATAAAAATACAGGCAGGGTTTCTGTTCTGTATCGAGTTGGACGCAGCTGATCGTGGACAGCTGGCACCGGATACCATCGTGTATACTCCTTTGCTACTTTCATTACATAAAATTTAACTTAGTAGTTTCATGGGATGGCATTAAATAAATTTCAATAGGGCATACTTTAACAATCATGACCTCTACAGAACAACATTTCTGGTGCGTTATTTAAAACTGGTACCTTAATAGTTGAATACCTGAATTGTTTTAAATAGTCTGTAAAATGACTGAAAATAACATATGATTGTTTATTTTGCTATGAGAAGAAATGAGAGTAATGTTTCAGTTTCGTAGCAATCTCATATAACATCGGCCCTTTCCAATTGTGCTCTAAAATATCAAATTTCAAAGTAAGCTTAAGATGCTAGTAGAGCTATTATCTCTTATTAAAGTTGACTTAAGACTTAGTCTTCAATAATGGCAATGTAGCAGTTGTTAATTCATCTAGTTTCTTGGAGCTCATAAAGGACATTAAGGGCAAGTTCCAAACTGGGTCACCCAGCTATAAATCAAACAGTCGACTTAGCTATTAAAAATTAAGAACAGTGCAATTAGTCATTGCCGACTAACATGACTCGTTATTAACGAGGGATAAGACGAAGTTTTATCTCATGACGACTGACAATGGTACTTATAATACTTTTGTAGATTGTCGTAGAAAGTTAAATCTCCTAAGTGCACTATTTTAAGATTTTGACTACAGCAACACTAAACAAAGTTTCACATTAAGAACAAGATATTTTTGAACTCTATGATGATCTGTAATAAAATATTTATCATTATTAAACATTAAAATTCAAGTATAACATAATATATTCTACATATTTATATAATTTTGTGTAAAGTATTACATTGTATAAGACAGTATCTTGAAAAACAAAATGAGTTAAGTGTTGGTATGTAATGTATACTTTTTGTTTGCAGAATTTCATTAAGAATTAATTAGTAATTTACAACATATTAAATTAATGTATATTCTGTAGGTTGGTAAAATTTAATTAAAATAAATCCGATCTTCGAGATGTGAAAACTTAACTCAAAGTAACCTAACCTTAACCTTCGGAAATTTATTCATTTAAACTCTAAACTATACTAAGTGCCTATCTTGTTATTTACAGTGTATTAAAATAACAGTAAACCGCATTGCCTTTATATTGCATTTGTGTCCTAAATATTCTAATGTCATATGCGGTCACCGGTCACTGCATTGTCGATTAGCGGTCCAAATAAATCCAAAGATATGGTTAACCTACTTAAGCTTGGTATATGTTGTACAGATGTCGTCGAATATTTCTCGCTGACTGATTTATTGGTCACTCGTCTCATATGGTCAAAGGTTTTTTGTGTTAGTTTTACGACGGGATTTGAAGAAGAGTCGACCAAGTATTAAAAGAACTCATTGTGTGGTCGAACGGTGGACGTTCGCAAAAGATCGTTGCACTTAGAAACAGTAATAGCCGGATACTCTCGTCTCGTATGTTTGTAGAGCTGTCGGCTGATCGAGTTTAGTACTATGACTAATGTATGATATTCAAATTACGATGCGGTAAAAGTAAAATAGTAAAACAGCATTTGTGGCTCTAAAGCGTATGTACATCGTCAACAATCAACAAAATATGGCAACGCCGCTCGAAGTCTTCAAATGGATGGGTGCCGTTATAGGCAGAAAATTTATTTGTGCTTTCGTTCCTTGGAGGGAACATTGATGGGTTCACAGGCCTAAGAGTTGTAACACATTAAGAGTTTTAAAGATTTATTTCGCCTTTCGCAACGTGAGTCCATAGTTTTCGATTATAATATTAGCCTTGTCAGGCCTTTTTCTAGGCATAGAAAGTATCGCAAGGTTAGGCGCGTCCTAAACACGTGCATGACGTAGGACATTTTACAATTAAATTATAAATATTTCCATACGAAGAACGTGACTTTCAATAAATCTTCTTTAATAAATTTTGAAATACTACTATAAAACTACATTTCAAATCGTACTAAAAATCGCAATCTATCATCAAATCCGCATGGTTTTTCTCCCAGAATTAAGGGTAGACGGTACAGTCCTTTAAGATCTTCAGGGAGAACTTTCAAGCATTCAGATTTCCTCTCATTGTTTTCTTTCACCGTTAAAGCAATTGACAATAATTTTTTAAATAAGTTCGAAAAATCAGAAGTGCATGCGAGAATTCTAATTTAGGACAACTCGAATTAATTAATCTTTACCACTAGGCTATCTCTGCCTGTGTATCCCAAATTTACGTATTATATACTATTTTACAAAACATAAAGTGGAATTAGTCTCTGTTTTATAAGACTGAATGAATATAAACTTTGAGGGGTGCAAAATAATTCAAGTTAAAAACAGTATTCAACAGTTCGTCTGTTTACCCTAACCGGAAACATGGTTCGTTCACAGACTAAATAGTGCCCTTTACATGTAAGGGGAGACCTGTGTGTACTACGTGCCTAATTTTATAGACGGGTGCATTTTTATCGAGCTTACGTAAATGATTGAATGTTTAATGTTGTAGAGTGCATCCTCTGTTTCTTCTTCAAGACAAGAGCACTCGTGAAGCGGTGGTAATGTGTTATCTAGGCCACGAAGTGAAATAACCGTTCCGCATACAAAAAATATTGCTATGCCAATACGGTCGAATTATGTCGTATTTTTTATGTTAGAAGTAACAAATGAGGGTTTAAGTTACTTTTGGAATCTACATCCAACTTCAAACAGCAGCCTTGACTAAGATGTATCTCATTCAGATCTATCTAAAGTGATACGTACATGCGCTACTACTCTTGAGGTCTAAGATGTTCGCCTAGCTTAAATGTAGCCATCAACGACGCCACTCTAACCGACACACAAGAATTGCTTCACGGATTATAAACGTGGCAGATACCTTAATTATTAACATAATTGTATTTAGGAACATTTTTAACACACGTAATTTAATTTCATTAATAGAAGGTTTGTAATTTATTTATTATTGTTGAAAAAAACTTAGTATGTCCTTAATAGTATACTATTAAATTGATGTTTAGTTAAAAAAAATCGGTCATTTGGGAATCGAAAATACTCTCTTTAGCAAGCTCACAAGCTTTGCAATAAAGATATTTTATCCGCCGTATTAGTGAAAGTCACTGGAAGGAAAATTGCATTTCCTGAACCCCTTTATCTAGTCAAAGCTTTCAGATATTACAATAGAAGCAAAGTTCGAAGAATATTAGAGATATGAAAGGTTATTTTATTTAAGGCCCATAATACCAATATTTTGTATTTATGTGGGAATGTTAGAAACATTAGAAATGTATATAATGAGTAGGTAATGCCGTCATTTGAGATAAATACTGAATATCACATTTACGAATTAGTAACAACCTTAGCCTGCGGATTTAATGATAACTTAAATGCTTACTGAAAACTACATAGCAACGTTTAATTTTAAAAAAGGGTCTTCATATTAACCATAATTATATTTGGTTCGTGCTCAGTTCCAATCTAAGATAGTGTGCATTTTCACGGTACTACGTATTTGCACGGTATCTTACGTTGGACTTATAACGAGATCACTTACGGGCACTATCTGTACAAAATTTAATGTAGATCAAATTAGTAGTTTTCGCGTCGATTAACAAACAAATAAACAAACGGTCAATTTTTCACATGTATAATAATGTATATATATATATATATATATATTCCTTCGCTTCAAATATATAAAATACCTTCTAATACTCTATATAGTCAGTTGCTTATGTTAGAAACGATAAAACAAACGAGTTGTTTCAGACTTACGTCAGACTTACATATTTTCTGGTATTCTAAATGAAAATAATTCCGCTAAGTTAACGATATTTGTGAAGCTATTTTTATAACAGTACCTACGCTACACATTATGTACACAGTCCATGATTCTGAATTAACGCACAACATGGTCTGGTAATTATTGAAAGCTTAATTTGTCACAGCTCGATATAAAACTTGTAAAGAATGTGAAAGTTTGTCGACTCAGTGATTACGCAATTATTTATCAGCGGACGTGAAAGAAGTTCTGCCATGCGCTCGGATCTGTCTATCCCAGATTACTTTACAAACAAGTTTTAATATACTACATTTTATGACGTATCTAGTTACCCACGACAGAACGGAGGTGCGAGCGTTTGGAGTGATAGGTTCTTTGTTTCCTTGATTACGTGGGAAATTGAATGTTGACATTATTTCCCAAACAGTATAACCGATTCAGATATAGTTATCTTTAAAAGTTTTGTGATTCATGTCTTTGCTTTATTAACGAACATTAGAAAAAAAAATAGAAAAGATACTTCATAAAGAATTTAAAGGAGTGTGAAGTATATCACACTGAACTTAGGTAGCGTGGCGGATTATGGCTCCCATATGACCTTATGTGATCATACCGTATGACCACATTATGACCATGTACCCAGTAGTACCAGTATGAGTTGATGATAATGCATTATAAAATAGATTACAATGTAACTACAATTTATACCTCTCAAACAGCGATATAGAGTTTCAATTCAATCGATAACGCAAGCTCCTAACTGAAACTAGGTTACGGCCTCCATTATGTTCTGGTTGCCCGGGACATCCTGGTTAGAGCGCTGGGACGTTGCCCCGGTCAGTACATATAAATACAATTATGTAGCTCATGATAGATAAAATTAAGTTTGACTTATTCAATATTTACACAATAGAGATTCTCATACAGTAATTGAATTATGTGTAAGCCGATGCGTGTATAAAGACGAATGCTCACTTTTGGACAATCACGGCACTGTCAAAACATACGAAAGATCTTTAATTTTGAAAAATGTAAATGAAATTCATTAATATATTTTTTATGAATAAAAATAATTTTGGAAATATTAAAGTTTATTATAATATTACAATTTTATTGGCTGTCTATACAGCGAGGTAATGTCGCCAGCGTTTTGGGAACTCACCCAAGGTCAGCAATATGGATGAAGCTTTTTATATCTAAAATAATCTATGTACACATAATTATTAATTTAGTTTAATTTTTTACTTAGTATAAAAAACATGTTTTTTAAGTTTTATCTTATGGTTGAGCAATAAATCATTTTATTGGTAAAGAAAGAAATTATTATTTTAAAGTTAAAGTGTATTTTAAACTTCGAGAGAGTTAAAAGACAAATTGATAGAACCCATATGGTTCGTCCGGGGAGATATTACCGCTACGATTAATTGTAGCGTGAAGTTTACTTGTGTTTCAGTAGTAGGTGTAGTGTTCAGCTCACTAATATAAAGTCGCAACTTATCTGCATTAACTTGAAGTGAGACTATTTGTTCTTTATGGTGTTCGTTACAAATATTCACTGGCAGTGGTAACCACTCGCCATCAGGTCGACATTTTATAAAGAGGGCAAGTTTTAAATAATTTCTAGTAAGCATATAATTTCAAAAAAATCTGAATTGTCTGGAATATACCTCTGATTTTTCGAATTCGAAACTCTATCACAGCTTTTTGTTTAAAGATATACTTAATTTCTTTCGATAAAAGAATCTGTTTTCTGTATTTTTGGTCCTGACTGCATCATGATTCTTGGCTACTAGAAATAGGTACCTCCAAGTTTAATTGCTTCTGCATTGTCTCTTAGGAGTCTCCTAGAAATACGTCAACAGCACACGACCTGTTTTCAGATTTAATAATATACAAATGATTTTGCATTTAAAGTTTTTGCTTTTCTGTGCTATGTAGTTTTCGAGTGATTTCGTAGGATGGTTATGTTTAACTTTTAAATATAGTTGAACCTGATATATACTGAATTCCTTTCATTTAATTTAATAGTTTTTCTGTATTAACGGCAATATTATGGATGCACACAAAGACATAAATACCCAAACCTAGAACATAAACCTAATTTCATAACTCAGATGCCTGCTTAAGCAGAAATCGAATCTGAAACCCTTTGTGTTGCATATTGTTTCGGTTAAGACGCAACGTGCACCGTTTTTGGACATGGAATACATTTAATGAATATTGGTTTCAATTTTATAAATTTATGCATACGAATGTTCAAAATATTAAATCTATTTCTATATTACCATCCTGATAACAATGAAAAAAAAAGTATTTTAAATGTAAAATATTAGATTTATCACTTTGCAGGTTTTCGACCGACGCATCGATTTTTTAAATAAAACGAACCATGTTAGCACTGCGCCTAAAAACACAAAGAGATTTTGCCACACGTGTTCTGTTGCCATTTTTGTGTCTGCAGCTACAAAAAATATTTTTACGGTTAGTCATTGGAAATGTTTACTTTGTTTACCACTAACTTATGAAGATTTTGGTTATGTGTCTATTTATACGTTTTTGAAAGTTAGCCATAAGGTGGGCGGGCGACGTGACGGAGAGACACTGTCGCCTGTTAATATTTGCCACATCGGAGGAACCGTCTATGCATCGCCGTTTTCAAGGGCAATTCATTTTTTGTTTGCCAGACTAATTTGCAAAACTTGTATTTAAAACAATTCAAGAGAAAGTATATAAGTTAGGTTAATATAACAGTCTTAATATGACTGGAAGTACCAAGTTAATTTTACAGTTAATATATTTGAAAAACAATACGAAATGCGAAAGATTCTTGTAAGTTACATTTTTTTATGAGAGAAGAGTGGCAAACGAGCATGCAAACCACCTGATGTTAAATTGTCGCAGCCCATAGACATTCACGTACAACAACAAACACGATCAAAATCCTATCTGAGCTCGAACGTAGGTGCGCTGGTACTCCGGAGTACTAAGATGGTTTTCTGGCTTTAAAGTATAACCGGCAATCGCATCTCTCCAACCGAAACACTAGTAATGCTTTGCGACAGATTATGAGGGCGGCGGTGGAACCTCTCCGATCGAACTGTAGTTTTCCCAGCTTTAATACTTTAAGCCGCCATAGGACTTGTTGGCTGCGACTTATTAGTCTTTTATTATTTTTACATTTTTAGGTCATTCGCTTTGCCGCCAATACACGATTTTCCCACGAACCTGCCAATTGTTTTGACACCTGTAAGTCATAGTTATAAAACATTTAGCATAACGAAACAAGACGTCGCGTTTTGTCTTTTACGAAACATTTATTTTAATTTCTTGCTACGGTTGTAAATTTATGGTTGTAATTTTTTCTCTTACTCTTACGATTCTTTGACTAGAGATTACTCTTTGACTACTTGGATTTAGCAGAGCATATTGCTAGAATAGACGGTATTTAGTAAATAGAGGAATGGTTCGAGCAAATACGAAATATTAAATGTATCTCCGGAACTATTGACATCGCAAGTATTTCGATATTGAAATGTCAGTGCTTTTGACATAGGTTTTATAGTTTGTAATCGATCTACAAAATTAAGCAAAAGGATGCCCAGCGAAAGGATGTAGACCGCTGAGTCACTGATGTGATAGGGATCAGACAGTATATTGCTCATATTCGAAATAAAAAATCTTGTTGCAAAAATTAAAAAAAAACGAAAAGAGATCAAATTCTGTTATTTTGGCCGCCCATCAGTTTTTAAAAACATAATTAGAACTGCAAAATATTGCTGCGGTGATAGTTTTGACATAAAAGTCAAGGCTCGCTACCAGTACTGGGTGCGAAACGTGTGGCGATGCGCCTACGTACATTTTTGAAAGTTCTCTATACTTCACAGAAGCACTAAAATGTGCATGCTAATAATATATCACAGGGGAATATATTAATCACATTATTTTTATATTTGATATAAAAAATTATAAAACATTATAAATATGAGCCACTTATAAAGGGAATTCATCGGTCGAATAGTTATCTACCATTGATTTTCATGATAGGAATTTAGTGTTGCCTATGTTAGCAATGTAGAAAACATTCTGAAGAGATGTTGTAAAACAACCTAACATTTGTTACCGGAGTAGACCTATACATTCGTTTATTTCTGGTATAATTGCAACTTGCAGGGACACAGTCGTGGCATTAAAGGTGATAGAGCCGTTAGAGCTCGCCCGGAGGAGCCTCATAACTCGCCGTAAAGCAACATGTTTTTCATGTATTGTATTTCGGTTGGGGAGGTGTGGTTGCCGCATATACATTATTGAAGGCGACCATCTTAGTCCTCAAGAGTAGGAACGCATCCGCGTCCATACTTAAATAGAGCTTCTGTTCTGTTTGAGATTGGACGTGGTTGTCCATGGGCTGCAGTGACTACTTCACATCAGGTGGCCTGCATGCACGTTTCTTACTCTTTCATGATAAAAAAAGAACATTTTAGTACGAGATAATATAGGGAGTTATGTATAATAGTTCATTATTAAACTATTTATTTTTTCATTAATAAAAACCTATAATGCTTTCCTATCTTTAAGGTCCGTAATCTGATAAGATCGTTTCGACTTGAGTGAAATATTTTTTACATAATGCTATGATCAGATATTTCGTGCTCAAATACTATAATAACAAAATAATAAACAAGCCCCATTATAAACTATTGACAGATAAAGGTAAGCTAAGATAGATTTAATAAGGTTTTAAATGTAAATCTTATAGTTAACAAGGAATCAATTATTGTTTTCATTGATAACGAATGCAGAATCAATAAAAAATCAATGGGTTTTGCTCGATGTATAATCTTTGCAAAGGTAAAGCCATGTTTAAAACCAAAGTGTAAAATCACGGCGTCATTTTAGGCACGCGCTTTTACGATTTAATTTAAGTTCCTATGTGGGCGAACATAGCCAGTATGTTCATTGACAGAGACCAAAGCTCCTATACGGTAGTGAAAAGGACACCACAAACCGCTCATTACTATGTATTAAATTTTAATTAAAACTAACACTTACCTACGGCTTTGTCTGCGAATTATATATAAAGTTAGAGCAGACGCCTTAGTTTATACATAATTGGCGGACAAAGCGCGGATAATTCGCGGATAAATATTATAGCAATATGTAATTTGAAAAATATTATTTTTATTAATATTTACAATAATGAAAATCTTAAAACTCATTATGATAAAAGCCTACCCTAACTAATCTAAAAGGAGTCCGTCGCTAGTTACATTCTCGCATTGAATAGCAATCGCAATTCGCAAGCGCGAGAGCGCACCAGCTCTTTTGGCGCAGGCGTTGATTTAACATATTGCTTAAAAGTCTTACAAATAGGAAGAATTATATCTATGTTAACTATAATCATGCTGGTCATTCCTAAGTTCCATGATAATACACCGTAATCATAGCCTATAACGAAGCTAGTCGCATCGAAGGTACGCTGTATACAAAATGTTAGGTAAACTAAAGTAGTACTTTTCCGTTAAAGAAATAAAAACAACTAAACAAACCAACGACATTTTAATTTCATAATTTGGAAGAGAGATTATGTACACAGTAAAAGGTTTGGTACTGGTTAACTATTAGCGTACCAATTCTATTTTGCCTTGTAACATTAACTTACGTGCGTTAAATTTTCAGTGAATTAAGGAGATCAAAATTATGTTTTAATGTAATATTTTAAGAATAGAAAAAGTATACGTAAGTTGAGTAACATAGTTCCAGTTTTGTGTGTAGTAAGTAGTAAATACCTTGGATATTAAATTTACAGTATGCAGAACATACAGATATAAAGATTGCTGCGTAGTTGAGTTAAATAAAAATATGAGGAAATTCTGCATATTTCGTTTGAAATATTTTCAGTATTAACTCGCTAGTACCGCCGCAACTGTATTCCAATTTAACAAAATTTTATTCTTGGAATTCTGTTTGACCTTTGACACGTGTACATTTAGGTACAGAGGGATGTTTGACATTTAGTCAATTCTATCGGTACAGTATTTGGAATGCATGTGGGAAGTGATTGGAATACGGATGCTGAACTACCTCGCCGGTTAAACGCATTATTTGTCCGTAATGCTGTTAACTAAAATAGAACCAACTTCGACGCTTCTACGTTCAATAGACACTTACTTGTTGACCGCAACATTTTTACATTTTAATATTGGGTATGGATCTACTTGAGGAACGTAGTGATTACGTAGCTTACTCCACGCTGATCCAGTGCTTTGTAATTAGATCTTAGTAGTTATTTATTACGATTTTATTCAACGATAAATGCTTTTCAAATATATATTTTGAATTTAAGTAAAAATATTTAGGTAAAAGAGACATGTTAGCATGCGTACCTATCGAATTAATAAAACATATTATCTCTGGGCTGGTTTGATGATAAAGTTGGCAAGTAGACACAAGATCTCGACCCTGGTAGATTTAGGTATGTTTGCGGCTCACCACATTGTTATCGATAAACATTTTACTATGACATAACGTTCAGAATCTAATCATGCAACCGATTGATGGTATAGTGTCTTCGGCCTGATAGGCATGAATAAAAATGCTAAGGATACATTCAGGATGAAACATAGTCTTGGTTATGCGGTTGGATTTTCGAGAATCACAAATAGCTACCTGGATAGATTTTATCCAAGTAAAGTTGTGTAACACGAGGGAGGGCCTTCGTATGGGACACAACATGCGTAGATACTTTGGCCCCTTCACACCGCGACAAAACGGTGTCGAGGGCTAGACTTTCGGCGGAGGCTGTGGAAGGAGCCAAGTGACGCAAATATGTTCTACCAAGCAGTGATTACGTACTTGTTCCGATAGGCTTTGAAACCTTTGGTCCGTAGGAGGAGTGAAAGAGGACTGGTTTATATCTCGCGCAGGGAATTGCGTTTGCTATTCAAAGCAGGAATGCAGTTAGCGTTCTTGCCATGCCACAGATGGTTCATTTTGGGATTTATTACAATTTGTTTTAAGATTTTGAGTATTGTAATAAAAATTAAAATAAATTAAATTTAAAATAACACTGAGCTATAGGTACACATAGTAGTCATATCTCCGTATTAGAATTGTTTGAGTCGGGCATGTTGCAAACATATAGATATATAAAGACTCAGACACAGAATAGAAATCTCTATATCTATCGTATAGATCTTTTCCTGGTCAAAAATCGAACCCGAAACTATTTTCGTGGCGGATCCCTAATACATCTCGTACTTCCTGAGTGTGTATGTTGGAAAATATAGCTTGCTTATGAAGCTCGTTCGAAACTATTTACTTCAAAGGAAATATCGTCAACCTTTGACAACGTCTAGAATGTAAAGCTCTCTAACTCAATGGACCTGAACTCAACATCTGTGTAATATTAACATACTCCTGTATATTAGAGCAACAAATTTTTACAGAAAGGAATTTTTAAATTTTATCAGATGGTAGATATAGAATTTTAAAAGGGGAATGAAGATTTGTGTGTCTCATAGCGCAACGAATGAAGGAATTGAAAGTAAAATTAACACACGATTTTAAAGCAATATTTACATTAGAATAATTAAAAATCTTAACGCTAACTATAATAAAAGCCTAACCTAAAAATCTGAAAGGAGTTCCCGCGTTGAAAAGCCATCGCAAATCTCTGCGCGAGATATAAACCAGTCTTCTTTTCACCGACGGCATCGATCATACGTGGAACTAATTGTTTGAAATATGTTTGGTACCCGGACCGCACAAACTAAAGGTATCAAAGGCACGCGAGCATACAAGTAATCACTGCTGTGTGGAACACATTTGCGCCGCTTGACTTTTTCTACAGTTTCAGAGTCCAAAATTTAAAAAGTAAAATGAGTCAGTTTGTGTAAATACACTGAACCGCAAAGAAAAAGGGTCGGTTACCAATACTTCAATATTTTCTAAAATATTTGGTTCAATGTCATGA
>DWON01002779.1:0-19658 GCA_018251015.1 Phocides pigmalion okeechobee
GTCCATGGGCTGCAGTGATCACTTACCATCAGGTGGCCTGCATGCCCGTTTCTTACTCTTTCACAATAAAAAAAAATTAGGGATTTCTAATTTTTTGATTAAGTATAATTAACAGGGTTAATTATTAGGTTTGTCGATATTTCGCCGTGACCACGAGCCATGCAACTGGTTTATCGGCAATCAAAAATCAAAAAACCGTTATTCGTGATTACCCGGTATATAGTACAATGTAATATAAAATAATCATTTGAACCGATATCCGCGTGTGAATTGTACATTGTTTAAACAATTTAGCTCTTTCAACACTCGGTGATCTACATATCTCGCTATACTTGCAGCGTACTGCCACACCTCCCGTACGCTGTTATCGTCTGTGACGTGATGTTTATCTTAAACGTATACCGTTTTATACACTGTCACTTATTGTTTTTATTTGAATTTGTTAATATGGTTGCCGGCTACACTTAAAGCGAGGCAAGTATTTAGTCCTCAGGATTAGTAACACATCTATATACGACCTTTTGTTGCTAGATAGTATATTTTTATGAGATAACAAGTTAGCAAACGAGCATGCAGGCCACCTGATGTTATGTAGTCGTTTGGAGGCTATGACCATCCACAGTCACCACACAATCTTAAACAGCTGTCCTTTCTGAACTTGTACGTTGGTACATTGCTATCCTGAGGACTGAGGCTCCTCGTATTAAGTGCAGCCAGCAGCCGCACCTCTCCTACCAAATCATAGTTCCTTTACGAATTATAAAGGTGCGGTGGTATCTGATTGTAGTAGATTCTAAAAAACTAATAAAAAGTGGCTTTATGTCACGGAAGTCACGTGCAGTCGTTCCAGATTGTTGTAACGATCGTGAAACCTTGCCCGGGCTTCCGGTAGTTTAGAAATACCTGACAGTCTGATTCGTCACAACATATAAATATGATACACAGTATATGAATTACCTTGGATAAGTATACCTCACATAAGGTTAGATATCCATCTCCCTATTGACCGATAAAGAAACAATCTGGTATATACTATATACCGGACGTACTCGTCATATTCATTTTAGCATAGATTGAGAATTTTTCAAGACTATATCAATCTCACACAAACATTGTGTGCATAAATCAAAAATCAAAATAATAAAGTTTTATTCAATGTAGATTCTTTACGAAAATCTATTTTGAACGTCAAAAAACTACCACCAACTCTGAATGTGTTTCGTTTTGGAGAAGAGGCAGCGAAAGAAACTCCAAAACATACCTTTTTACTATATTTGAAAATGTAATTTACAAATAGTATTGGAATAATTAATTTAATACACAAAGAAATATATACATATACTTACCTCACGTTTTCTTACGCTCTCGATAACGTCGCGTAGTCCTTAAGAACACGTGTTATCATAATACACACGCTATGACTCAATTACATGTTCATGAAATACTTGTGATAAAAATCCTATCCATTTCCGCATTTAATAACCATAACATAAATATTTTTTGACGTGAAATAAATATTTATGCATTTTAGACTAAGACCGAGTCAAACGGACGGCTGATTGTATGACGCTTGTTATGCCGTCATGTTCTGCTATATTCAGTATATATACTGCTATATTCAGTATATAAAAATAACAAAAAATATATTGTAGACGATAGTGTAAGATTTTAAATGCATACTTAATTACAGTATAACCCCTCGTAACCAGATGTCCGACTAATCCAGTGCCCGATTAAATCTATAAAATATAACTAGACTCATACAATACACTTTAAATATGTTTTTTTTGTCAATTCAAAGTTTCGCTGATTGGGTTGAGCCAATTTAAATTACTCTTTTCTTCGGGGTAACCCGGTAGACCACAGATTACCTTGTCATTAAAAAAACATTCAATAACAATCAGTTTTGATGTTTCACATCCGACTGACGTCATATTTTAATTTTTAAATAATATTTTAATGTAATAAACGTAGCAAACGGACATATGTTCGTATGTCTTTTCATCCAAAATAACTGTAATACTACGCACATTTTTCGCGCAGATATTTTTGTCTGGATGCGAAGTAAATATTGTTAGTGCATTCGTTGCCAATTTTTTTCTGACCGACGTAAGAGAAAGATGCTGTTTTTCAACATAAATAACCTTGGCAACACGTAAATCTAAAAGTGAATCGTTTTTTGCGATTATTATTCAATTCCACGGATTTATAAAACATAATGGTATGATTATGATTCGTATGTAATTTAAAGAGGTTTTTTATTTGAACAAAGTATCATTGATCGTTGATGGCAGCCATCTTTGATTGTCTATTGGCGCGAAGTTTTGACATATTTGACAGATGTTCGGCGTTACACAAGATAAGTCGTTATACAGTTGAATAAATGCGTCAAATGGTTTAAGTTTATTATCAAAATTGAGTTCATATTTATCAAATTTTACCATTACGATTAACTCAGCGAGTTTAAACTAATATCATTGCGGAATTTACACATTTTAGCATATAATG
This sequence comes from Phocides pigmalion okeechobee, assembly GCA_018251015.1. Lineage (NCBI taxonomy): Eukaryota > Metazoa > Arthropoda > Insecta > Lepidoptera > Hesperiidae > Phocides > Phocides pigmalion. The sequence continues at coordinate 2,509 of DWON01002779.1, forward strand.
GGTAACTCACGAGTAACGCTTTTTAATTGCCGCTATTTCAGGCCACTTGCATGGCTCGTGGTTTGCACGACTAAGCTTGTTTAAACTTATTTAAACCCCCTGTCCCTTTCATTTGTTAGCACAATTAGACAAGACTACCCGCCCTCTCCTGTGCCTACGTAAACAATATATATGATTTTAATTTTATCTAAAATTCTTTATTGCCCTCGGTTCCAAAGTCGTTGAAAATAAGCGAAGCAAAAACCCCCTTTAGCTACTAACGTATAATAATCCAATAATCCAATAATAATCCAATGCTCCCTGATATAAAAAAGGACTATTAACAAAGGATACAATTTGATTCGTTCAAAGAACTTTATTGCTTTAAGATTTCTGTCCTTGTGTCACATCCGTATTTAAATGCGTTATCGTTCACGACCGGTCCTCTGGTTGCATAACAACAACAATAATCCATGAATTTATGGTAATTCAATTCGGAGCCGGACCGGTTGCAATTAGGTTGCCACCGTTACCAGTTCCCACAGATAAGAGCCGGTGTGCTTATTTTCTACTCATTTTATCAATAAGGTCTTACAAATGGCTGTAGTATAATAGTAGTTGTAGTTGAGTTGTTAACAAGATATCGACGCGCCGCAACAAAAATATTTTGTCTTTTTAGATAAATTAGCTGTGCCCGCGAATTCGTCCGCCATTTTATTATTTTATGTAATTCTAAAATAAAAGTAGCCTAAGTTATTCCGATTGCGACAAGTTATAAAAAAGTTGCATTTTCCTTTCGTGGCTTCTATCACCTTGCAAGCTTTTTTTAACCTGTGAAGTTTTGAGTATTTATTTAAATTATGTGATTGTTATGTTTACCATTAAATCAAATCAATCAAATCAAATATGGTTTATTGTACACCACAAAGAATACACAAGACCAGAAAATACAACAAACAAAACAAATATAGTAGTGGTGACCAAAAGGCGGTCTTATCGCTACAGTAGTGATCTCTTCCAGACAACCTTTGGGTAGCAGACATGGTAACAAGTTTAGAGGACAAAGGTAAGGTGTACATAGTAACAATCACCAATTAGATCAGTCTATATATGGTAACTCTGATTTTATATACCTTGGTGATTCTTAAGTTAATCGTAAATTTATAGACCAAGAATTGAGTAACCCGACGTTGAATGATATTCATTGCAGGAGTGTGTGGTCGTACTGTTTAGGATTCCCAGCCTTCGGAATTACGTTACCCGAGAAACTCTCAAGGGGGTCGTCTGCCCACGAGTGTTGTCTGTCGTTGGTTGGGGTTGAGTTCAGAATTCCCTCGAACATGGATAAACGTTCCTATATATGTAACTATGCTTGGCGGTTTGGTCTGGGTACGTTTTTGCATAAGTTGAAAACTTTTGAATAAATAATCTTATAAAACATTTTTTTCAAATGTAACTTAAAGTCCCAGTGATTAGCGAATTGGAAATAACAGCCTCTTCAAACTATAGGAAATTAGAATAGAGTTTTACGTATCCAATTAATTAATTACTCCTTTCAATGTAGTTTTTGTATCAGAATTATTATTTTTCTTTATCTAGTCTGCCAAGAAAAATAAACTTTCTAAAGCTATAAAGAATTTTATTAACATAAAGCAGGCTAAATACATAAAGAGATTTTATTAACAATCCTTTCTGCATCGCCGACTCTGCCCGCGTGTACGCTTGCGCACCATTTTAAAGTGTTATCACAATCAGTTTTTCAGTTTTTAAGATGAGACTTTATTCTTGAAATGTTACTTAACAGTTTTTTTTATGTGAGAAGAGTAGCAAACGAGCATGCAAATCACTAGATGTTAAGTAGTCGCAGCCCATAGATATCCACGTACAACCACAAACACTATCGAAATCCTGTCTGTCGCCTCGCTTCAAAGTGTAGCCGACAGCCGCACCTGTGCAACCGAAACACAAGTAATGTTTACGGTGGATTATGAGGGCGGCGGTGGTACCTCCCCGGCCAAACTACAGTTCTCTCACCTCCTTAATAAAAGTTTATAGACATGAAATATTACTTGACAGGTCAGATAGGTAATCCGTCTTGACTGACTGGCATAACATTACGTTGTGGTTGTGAAAATATTCATGTTGTTTCAATTTACAGATAGATATTTTATATATTTGTACAGGAAACATCCGTACGTAGATTACATTAGTACATATGATACATATGATATACATGAGTACATATGATATAATCATGAGGCAATTGGGTGTATTTTGTTGGTCTATTATTAAATTTTAATGGTAAATGAGACTACTAATTGTATTAAACATAACCCTTACAGCTTTTGTGTGAAATAGAAGATTGTTTGTTACACATTAATTCTGGATTTGTTTGAAAATTTGATTTCACTAACGATGTGAATTAATTATAAACATTGTTAAATTAATGACAAGTCAAATACACAGAGGGTAACGTTTATTTTAGCGAAAAGGGTTCGCTGCTAACAATGGCGGATAATATATCACTGGTTTGAAATGGAAAAACTTGGTTAGCAACAATGTACTTTGTTATTGAATTTTTAAATGTCCTTGAATTATTTATAGCCAATTTAAATTTAACTAAGTGGCGTGCGCTATAGATATGTACAATAGCAAATTTGCTTCCTAATTTGCTACCTATTGTTGTATATTTTTATTAAACGGTATTCAGTATTCATTGCAGCCCATGGACATATGTACATATTTTTATACTACAATAAAATACCAGAATTACATTGTGTAAAAAGGCGTATTATATAACCTATGATTATTTAAATCATAAAGTCACATGGTCCGATTTAAGTTATTATTTGTAAATTACATTTTTATGCATGGTAAAGATGTGTGTTTTGGAGTTCCTTTCGCCAACTCTTCTAAAAAACGAAACACCTTACGAATCGGTGGTATTTTATTGATGTTCAAAAAGTGTTCTGTAAAGAATATGCTTTGAATAAAAATATTTTTATTTTTATTTCATCCTGAGATAGGATTGAAGTCATATCTGAGGCCGTACGTATATGCGTTTCTACTCTCAAACACTAAGATGGTCATCTTGGCAGCCATAACACTTGTTCGGTTGAATTGTAGTTATAGTATGTATAAAAATATATTATTTATCGTAAAACGCAATAAATGATATCACTTGCACCAATTCCGCCTCCTGTCACTGGTGCATTATTTACGGCCCGACTCTGTCGCCGATAAATTGATCACTAATTCTCATTACATACATACATACTCGTATATGCAGTCGGTTATTACGGCTAACCGCACACAGCACAATGTCTGGTCACTGGTGCAATTAAGTTGAATTGTATGCTAATTGGATGCTTGTATACAAATAAACAATAGAAGAAGTAAAGGATTGACTGTTAGGCAAGTTTAGGCATGGATAGGAATTTGATGGGCGATCACAAGTGGCAAATTTCAATCACTTTTCAAATTTATTTATTATTAAGCATTGCTTGCATCAAAATACCCAAATATTAAAGCATTTCAATATCACTACAAAGTGAGTCATTTTACTAGACTTAAATAGATTCTATTGAAATCTGAGGGCTGCAAAATAGGCAAAATGAGAATCCTCTCGTTTTTGGAAGTCAAATAAGTGATACAATGGGAGATGTTGTATTAGAGGGCGCATTGTCTACTTTCATGTTTGAAGTATTTTTAATTTTGATACACATATCGCTAGTCTGGAAGAATACAGTATCATGTCAAAATTTGGCACTAACTAAATTAATGATACAGTTCGACTAAAAAAACTACGTTAAAAACTTTAATCGCTTCTCCGATAAAGTACATTTTTAGAGTTAATACAGTATTCTTGCGGACAAGCGATATCTTATTTATATATATTTGTCGGAAATGGCGGTACCGTAGCGGTTTCGGAACTCTAGTGCCACCTAGTGGCGCTTGGTGAAGTTATTGTCGGAATGCACCGGAGTGGCATCCGATCGGGCGCATGAGCGGTGCTGGACTTCATTTTGCTGTTGGCGGTCGACTTGTGCGCACGGCACTAAAATTATCACGAGTTCCCAGAGCTGCGTATACCTGCCTACCTACTCGGAGTTATTTCTGTGTTGTAATAATTAATTGGACTGTGTTTAATTGTCGTGATAACTGACCACTGAACTGACCACTGAAGCCCACAGTAGATTACTGTGAGACGATGAGCGATAAAGAACCATCCCGTCCGTCATATTTATATATAGATTATAATAGATATATTATATTTATATATAGATTATAGAAGATAATCCTTTATCTAAAATCAATTTTCCTCGTTTAATTTAAATAATTATGTGTAATGTACTACAAAATCCATATAACATAAGATCTTTCTATATAAAACAACATAACATCGCAACGACCTAGCTACACGCTAAGCTAATTATAAAGCATTTATACTCCCAGCGTAGTTAACTATGCAGAAATTATGATCATAACCTCTTATAATATTATGGACTATGAGGCGAGAATAACATTTAGTAATGTGGAAGAAAACGTAAAATATCCTAAATATTAAATATGGCTACACTTATTCCTTCTTCGTATTGTGGATTTCTTCACGCGAAAGGTACAGTTGAAAGTCAAATATAACATACCAACGATAAAGTATAACGTTAGTACATTTGTGAACTCAACTCACTTAACTTTTACTAAACTTTTCAGCTTTACAGCGCACTTCCTAAATAAGGCCTAATATTCTAGCCTACCTTTTTAGAAAATTTCCCATGGGCTGCCACAAATGTAGGTATGTAAAGTGAGAAGTCTTAAAGATTTAAAATGTAAAAAATATATTACTTATACCTCAGGTCAGGTCTCGTAGTGGAAACTTTTATTTATGGTACGAGTAGATTGAAGCAATAGTTTGGCAGCAAAAGTATAATCCTTCGTGAAACAAATAGTTTCGATATTAGAAATGAGGCTGTGGGCTACAATTACACATTCATTTTTATCATAGTTAATATTATAGGATATCAGTGTCATCTACTCATTAATATACCACTGCTGAGTACATCTGCCCTAAATTTCAGCGTCCTTTAGATTCTTCGTGCTGGAGATCACCAATTGTTTCCAGATTATGGTGTTCTCTATAAGCATCGAAGGAGACGAGGGGTTCCATTGAAAGGTTTTTTACCTCGAGATAAAAAAAATATTGTGTTATAGTCAAGTAAGTTGCCAAAGTATGGATTGGTAGACTTCACACGCCCTTTTAACATACACATAGAACTTTGTAGAAGACTCACAGAAGGAGTATCACGAAGTACTTTCAATATGGTAATTATTTTTTTAAATGCAAGTAACTTTGTGAAAATTAAATGTGTATGCCAAGAATTTAAATCCCGCACCCTTCGTATGAAAGGTCGGAATCTTTACGAGTACGCTATAACACATTACTACAGCATATGTTCTCACAATAACCACAACACAAAGGCAATTTCACACGTTTGCACAATTTATACTATTCGGGCTTAAATCACCGACCTCGCGTAAACCTAGCTTTTAATTGGCGTGCATAATACGCCGTAGTCAGAAGCCATGCCGGCCTAGTTTTTATTACGTCCGATGAGTAGAAAACGAGCATGCAGGTTACCTGATAATGGCTATGATCGACAAACATCCACATCTAGCTTCGTACAGACCTGAAGCAATAATTGTTTTTTTTTTATTGTGAGAAGATTAGCAAACGAGCATGCAAACTACCTAATGGTAAATAGTAGCAGCCCATAGATATCCACGGACAACCACATACATCACCAAGGTGTTCGCCTCGCTTCAAAGTGTAACCGGAACCCGCACCTCTCGAACCGAAACACATGTAATGCTTTATGGTGGATAATGAGGGCGGCGGTGGTACCTCCCCGGTCGGACTATGGTTCTCCCACCTTTTATTGATAACAAGATCTCTTCATCGGAACCATAAGAGTTGCTATACAACAGATTATGAGGACAGCACAGGTGCCCTGTCGAATGTAATTGTCTTTATGACATGTTGAGAACTAAGGATGAATAATGTCCCTAAGAAAAAAGGTAAGCGGTTACCCTCCGCGTTCAACTTGTCAGGCACACTTGTCATATACGCATGGGACGACTATCTTAGTCTTCACAAGTAACATTGCTTGTCTTGTTTGTCTTCAGGAGGGCGTACTTTTCTACGCATAATTGGTTACAGATATCCATTGGTAGCAACAATTACGTAATGGTGAACTAGATGCTCTTTTTCTACTTAAAATTCATAAAAAACAAACGTGTTTTTTTTTATTTTATTAAGTATTTGAAACGATTTATTGGTTTTGATGAACTTTTTTTAATAGTAAGTCATTTATTGAGAAAAGTTTTAGTCTGTAACGATAGCATTTGAACGCAAGTGAATCTGCGGAGCATATATAGTGACAGAATAATACATTTTTTTATGGTTTACTTACTTTTTCGAGAGAGAAATAAGCAAAGCAGGAACCGGGTTGGTTGTACTTATTTCTCAACAACAGTGCTGTGTTTGGGAACATACTTCACCTCACACTGGAGTTTGTGAAGATTTCTAACTAGATCAATAGCTGGTTAGATCGATTCACTTATGGCCATGTACACTTTTTATTGTTATTATAAGCCGTTATTTAAGCAAGTTATTATTAACAAAGCCGTTCTAACTTAATGGTGACTATATATAAAATGACTATTTGAATATGTATCTGGTCTTCACGATTAACGATTTTTGTTTGCCGATATTTTAACCTTGTCGCATGGCTCGTAGTCATGTATTAACTTAGCAAACATAATTTGTGAACTTGATTACGAGCCCTGCAACTAATTAAAAATATCGGCAATCAAACATCCTTAACTGTGAATACCCAGTACATAGTGAAGTGTATAAAATCCGCGTGGTGGACTATGGCCTAATCCTTCATAATCTAAGAGAAAACCCTTGTCCAGCATTCATGATAATTCAAGGCACAGTTGAAAACATTTTTCAAAATAATTAATGCTACAACAATTATGTCATGTTACAAAGATTTTAAAGTCATTTTAGCATTTTCGTTCACGGTAGCGGTTTGACCTCTGTGACATATTTTACAAGGTATGTTGCATGTTTAAATTGAGGTACTGTTGTACTGATTTTCATTGAATTTGAAATTACTAGAGAATCCGCATACCGAATATAATATTTATGGCGATATGGTTCTCGCGTTATGTTCTTGTGACGTTAATATAACAATGCACAATTTTGAGCTCATTATTTTAATAATGATAACATTGAATGTCGGATGAGAATTGATTATAATTCAGTTATGACTATTATAATTATTTTGTTCATTAATATGCATCTACCCCTAAATGTTTCAGTAATGTGAGGAAATTTTCCGCTAAATGTTGCTCGTTTATGTATTCTACTATTTATATAACAAAATAGGTTTAATTTTAGGTCACTAAGGAAAGCAGTCTTGCCAGTCTTCGACTTAAAAAATTTCGGAGCCTCTAAAATGTACTTAGAATAGAAAATATTTGGGTCTTTTAAAAAAAAAAAATTAAATTCTTTACTATAAAAATGAAATTCCTAACATACTTTTATTTCGTCTGACTTCAAACAAAGCTTTGACACATTTCACTAAAAAAATAAAACGAAATGACAACGGATGGCTCCGTAATCTCAGAACGCGGAGAAGTAACTCGACTCCCTGGGTACACGAGTAGTCAATCAGTTTTATTCAAAATGTTTAGATATTGTGTACAGGAACGCAGAGTAAATACAAAGCCGCATTGTTTTCCCTAATGTTCCCATATATCGCTGTCTGCTTTTAACTCGAGTACAAAGAGCCCTAAATGAAAAAGCATTTATTTCGCATTCTTTCTATTTCACTTTCGTATTGCTGTTTGCGCAGCCACAGAATAGCCCGCGTTTGGCCTACTTACACGATATTTTCGTATCAGTTGAACAGAGGGTATAATAAAAGCTACCAAGTGCGTGTAGCACCACGCATTGTTAAGAGTTCCCTAGTCTGAGCAAAGTAACCGAATGTATCCCATATCTTAAACATAGAACATTTGTTGTGTAAAATCATTTTCGTTAAAAGTGTTTTATTTCAAGTACTGTAACTATATCCATTAAAAGTTAGACGCAAAGATCTCACAGGCTATAAACAGAAAGTTAAAGGCAATTAAGAAAGTTTTATATAATTTTTAAAGAGTTATACAATATATACTTGATATGGTTTTATATACTGTTTATTTTCAAAGGTTTAGAGAACATGCCTGCTTTCCAAATTTCGTCTGACTTCGACTTTCGACTGTGACGTACAGACATATCGATAGACCGTCAGGACCGTACAGGACCCTAAAGTATCTTCGAATCAAGAATCTCTTTTCTGTTACTTTTATTTTAATAACATACATAACAACATAAACCGTTTGAAAATGCACATTGCCTAACAATAATCTGATCATATTGTACGTTGCTACTTTTAAAGACTAAACTGGACCGCTTTGAAAATGCGCATCGGCTTTATCACATCCTTCGGACGAGAATATAGCAATATTAAGCTCCTGCTATAAGGTAGAAATAGATGTTCCGGTGGTGCTATCAAGTACAAAAATTGTTTTAATTCTACGTCTTTGCAACCGTAGTCGAAATAATACTACAACGATTTCTACCACCTTTTATTTTCAGTTGGGTGTGTCATGTTATTATAGACTGGAAGTGATAATATTTTGCAAATTAGTAGAATCTGTACAGTTGGGCTGCGAAAGTGACATCGCCACATTCATTTCAACCGTGAAGCTATTTGTGTGTTTCGGCGGAAATGTGCGGTTGTCGGTTCACTTTATATACGGCGACTATCTTAATCTTCACGAGAAGAAACGTATATAATCGAGTTTAACTGGGATTACTATTCTACATGAATTTTGTCACAGATGTCCATGGCAAGCAATGCCCACTTATACCAGCTTCCGTTTAATAAAAAAAGGTGAAATTAGGTCTGAAATATGAAAAAATGTGCAGAGAGATAGCTTAAGGATGACAAATTATCCATTTTACATTTCCATTTGAACAGAATTACGTTTTGAAATGGAGTTGCGAAATCCATCAATATCGTTATTTTAGATTCTGTCGTTGTCCGGATCCAGATGAGTGTTTGTCATTTGTTCGCTTTGAGCTAAACCCGATTTATGATTAAACGATTTTTCAGCAGAAAATATTGCCTCGCCTCTGTTAGCAGCTATTATTGGACAAGGATCTCCGGTAATTTATTATTTATTTTTATGTAAATGGTTATGTAGTCTATGTAATTAAATATTTTATGGTCTTTCGTAGACATAACCTTCAATACTACAGTCTGTTATAGTCTGATATGTTATAGCAAACACATCGAACCTGAATTCTTGATTGATCTTAGCTGAAACTTAGTTATGTGCCTCCACTAGACATGATTTTTAATTGGGGAAGCCTAGACGTTATTACATTACATATTGGTGGAAATTATTCCTATCTATAAGATAGGAATATGTAGAATAACCTCTAGGAATAGGTAGACGTGAAGGTATTTGCTACTGGAAATTTCAAATATACATCTATGTAGTACCTATCCTTATTGAAATAGTCCACTGTGATAAAAAGGGTTTCTTAGGTATATTACAAGCGTGGTTCGACGGGAAAGTATCTAGGCCGACCTATTTCATGAAGCTAATTTAGGTGTAATTATCGACTCATTTACAATTGAGGCGACCACCTTAGTCCTCAAGAGTAGCAATGTGTTTACGATCGACTTCAATTGGAACTCTTGTTATTTATGGAGATGCCTACAGATTTTCATGGGCACCGGTGCTTGTTTATCATCGGGTGGCCTATGCATGTGTTCGTTTCCTACTTACCTTTGCCAAATAAAAGCGGGAAGCTGTACTTGAATATTGGTAAAAAGTTGTGGGTGACGGATTACTTACATATAAACAGTCCTTTAGAGTAGCAATAAATGTATGTCTTTCTCTATTTTCTTATTCTGTATGGAGTTGATTACAGATATTCTTAATTTATTCTTGTTTAAACACTTCTACTTACTAATTTTCCATCAGCAGAAATATGCTCGATTACTTCTTCAATTCCAAAAATAGACTTATATAAAACATGAAATGACATAGTAATAAGGTTCCGTTATTCCATTGAGTACGGAATCCTAACATAGAATAGGGTAAATAACGATCTATTATGGAAACTACAATTTATTTCAAACAATAAGACCGTCATGCCTTTAGCTCGTACATCACGAACATATTTTCCTCAAATATAAGTATATCTGATACGAATATTTCACTTATAGCCCACCTGACGAGATAACAGACGTATGTAGTGTATTGTTTCAAAAGTTATCAATAGCCACACATCGTAATTCGTAAAATAAATTATTTTCGTGCTTTCAATTTCCAGCGTTTTCATCATGGAATGATTTCGGCGAATAATTTATTTATGACTACTTGATGGCTCGTGGAATCGTGATATATGAGTGTGTAATTTATCTTCGCTACGCTACTATTTTACCGTTCACTTTTCACTCCCTCCTCCCTTTGACGTAATGTGTCAGAGAAATGTCGAGGTGTCAGAGCGTAATTGCAAAACATGGACTTGTAACACCTTTTGCCAATAAAATAAGTGTAGAAACATGTTTTCAATAAGAATTGAACAAAAATAAAGCTATAAGATGTCACATCTAAAATTTATTTGTCGCATTGACTTAATATTTTCTGTTAGCAAATATAATTTTATTACGACATACAACGCATGGTGCTTTTGATGAAAGTAAACAATATTTTATGTCATGAATTAATTATTATTGTGGATTCGTACAGAAATATGTAAAATATATTTAAATGTTATGCGTAACTCAACATTTATATTTGTAAGTTAATTTTAAGGAACGTGTAATTTAAAGGAACTTATGCACAATTATTTATAGAATAGTAAATTTATTTATAATTTACAATGGTTATTTTCTTTGGTAAGGATATTTTAATGAAACGTTTTTTATATAAAAAATTTTAAGGGTAAGTTAAAAATACATTTAATTTAAATAATTAAGTCTAAAACATATAAAATTATAGACCTTCCTTATGTACATATAAATTTATTTGGGCACATGTTTAGTTATGAGTGTATCAGTGCTTGGCATTGGGTGGTAGTTGGTTGATAATATTTTTACGAGGAAAGCAGCAAAACACATGCAGGCTATCTGATCTTAAGTAGTCGCTGTAGCCCATCGATATTCATATGCAACCTCAAACAGGGTTGCAGTTCTATATGAGGTCGCCTATGCGTTGTTATGCGCGAGGACCATAATAGTCGTCTCGCCTTACCGCATACAAATAACCTTATAATAACGAAGACTGCTACATAATATTATATAAATAATAAAAATATTATCATGATAATAATATAAATTGAATATTAAGCTGGTGAAAATACTATAAAGGAATGCTGGCACCAAAAGCAACTAAAATAGTTATGTAGAACTCAAAATTGCGAAGAATTAAATTTGTAACAACCGCTAACAACCGTGCTACGTGCTGAAAACTTTTGTTTTTCAGTAACAGTATGAAACTAGATAAAAACACGAACCCCAACTTTAAACATAAACAGTGAGTACAGAAGTTGTGGAAAATGCCTCGGAGGACGAAACACTTTCTGCTATAATTTTTAAATGAAAGTTTTCCATCAAAGCTTTTCGTCGACATACGATACATCGTACATACCATAGAATTTAAGTTTAATAATAATTTTAAAAATTAACTGTGTAGGAAGGAGACTACAAAAAGTATACGAGCCTTTAAATTGAAATCATTACCAATCCATTGTTTCTCTACTGAGTTCGGATCTCCTCTCAAAATGTGAGATTTCGGTCATAGTCCATCACGGTGGCTATTTGTTAGTAGATTGACAGACGTAGAGATTTCCTCTCTATGTTTTTACTGTTAAAACATCAGAAAGTTTAGCTACCATCCTCTCTAAGTAATATTTATTGTTAATAACATTGACACGAAAAATAAACGTACGATAGAATTATTGCGTTAAGTATTATTGAAATTGGCATTAAGCTTCTCTGCTTCTCTTCTTTTCTTTCGTGTCGGCATGACTGGTTATCAAAGGGTAGTGCAGTTAAGGAGTTAATTGGAGAGGATTAGTACGGGGTGAAGGGAGTGAAAGGATAAGTAGGAGTAAGTCATGCCATAGTGGAAAGATTGGTCAATCAGCGTAGGTGGACGAAGGATGACTGTCCAGGGTGCGCCGGGCGGACATGTGACGTCGCGCTACTCGAGGAGGCTCTTTCCACGCACCCCGCATCTCAGCTTACAGGGTATCATTTATAAGTATCACTCCATATGTCTCAAAAATATATACTTGTTTCTAAATTGATTTAATATTTAATTGATTTACTCTGATCACGGAATCATTATGTGGCCCGACACGTATGTGACGACTTTTTCCTAAAGACTCTATTTCCTTATATCACAACGCATTCTTAGAACAAGCCATTCTCTTTGAACAGTGCTACACATATTTTTATGGAAATAAATGACTTGTTTCGTTTCCGAACACGAATAGTAAACAGCTACAATATATTGCCATTATAATTATATGGATATTTAAGGTGCTTTCATATTGATATACAGCATATACATATACAGTAACTACTTTGTACCAAAATCGTTTGTGTTATGTTACTTTATTTTCTGTTCAGTCAAATATTTATTTTAGTAATAATAAAGGACTGTATGAAAATATTTTAATCAACTTCTAAATAAGATTATAGTGAAAGTTTCGCATTTTTTGTCAATATTTTAATTTTAATCACACCTTACCTATCTACTGTACTGTATTAAAATTCAAAATTAAAAAGTTAAAATATTTCAATTATGAGATTTTTTAACATATTGCTCATTTGTAACAACAGTGTTAAATCTTAAAACTTCAATTTGAAGGAGACGATTTTTGAACTTTTGATTAATTCTGATCGTAAAAAAGGTGATTTAATATTGTTAAAGCATATATGTATCAAGTAATATTGCAAGAATTTATGTAAAGGTATTATAAGTTTTCAAAGAAACTACACAAAATAGCCACGTTTAAAAATTGACAATTGTATATCTCGAAATGTTACACTTTCCTCGCAAATGGAGGATATAAACACTGAAGTAGTTTTAAACACTTAATTCTATAATCTATTATAATATTCATTTGGATAGCACTTTAAGGTCATTAAAAAGAAATAGTTATAACCAGTAAAGGTGGGAAAACTGTAGCGACCGGGGAGGTACCCCCGCCGCCTTCATTATCTGCCGTAAAGCATTACTTGTGTTTCGGTTGGAGAGGTGCGGTTGTCGGCTACACTTTGAAGCGAGGCGACCATCTTAGTCCTCTGGAATAGCAACGTATCTACGTTCGAGCTCAGATAGAATTTCAGTCATATTTGCGGTTGTACATCGATGTCTATGGGCTGCGACTACTTACCATCAGGCGGTTTGCATGCTTGTTTGCGACTCTTCTTACGTAAAAAAGTCTGTACCGAAGCTCTCGACAACTTCGTAAATGTCCCTGCTTATTGGACTATTCCGAACGATAGACGTTGCATTATAGCTTAGTTAAGGGGAAGGGGTTTAGACATTTACGATACGTTTAAGATTAATAGTTTTCCACAAACTATACACTGAAAAAATGTTATAGCCTATCTGAGGTAATTAGCAATTACAATTTATTGAAGTGATATTATATTTTAAGTATTTCCCTATTTTTATAGCAATACTTGTATAAATTTCTTATAAAATTAAATATTGAGGAAATTTGGCATTAATTAAAAAAAAGTTACTTGTGACTAGTGACTTTCCTTGCCCACTATTTAATGATTGAATGTTTTCTCAAATAGTTGCCAATGGAATATTTTACATTAATTAATTTATTTATTTTTAATTTTGTATTTTTCTTATACTTGTTTAAGATATTTTATATGATAACCGACTATCAAAAAGCAGTTTATAAAGTTTACCTTGTATTTTTGTTTTAGTGGATGAAGTAGACGGCGTCGATGACGACGTGGACGACTTTGATCGACTCCGAAGTATACGAGAGCAACATCGGAGAGAGAAGTATCTACAAAAGTTAATGGCTCGTTCTGTGAGCGCACAACAGGTAAGTCCAGGATAATGTCCAAGTCAAATATTACCCTTTTCTAATTTATAGTAGTAATATACACTCATGGACCAAATTAGGGGAACGCATAAAAATGGTAGAATTTCTGCTTTTAATACGATCGGGGATACAGCCGCAAACATTAATAAATTCTAAAAAAGAAAAGTTTATTTTGTGTATAATGTTCTTTAGTTGTTATTTGTTTTTAGGAAATTATTGCGTTCTTTGTGTTTTTTCATACTAAGAAAAGTATTGTTAATTAATTAATTTGACTTCAAATTTTTGTTTCGTTTCATTTCTTTCATCAACTGCTTTGTTTACCGTAACAAGGGTAAACGGCACCCAAGTTGCTAGGGCTGTAACTTTAATTGATGATTTGTCAAGAGTTATCGGCAGACTGAGGAATATACGTGACTCACAAGACAGGGACGTAAGAAGAAAACTGTGGCCAGAGACGGCCGGTTCATCGTAGGTACCGTGCTCTGAAATCGGATTTTAACTTCTTTTGAGGTAAAAACAAAGCTGCAAGAAGTTATAGTGGTTACAATTAGCACTAAAACCGTGAGAAGACGACTTAAACGGCTGGACTAAGATCTCACTTGCCGGTCAGAGGTGTTCCTGGCCCTGTTCTCCACATGTCATCGAGTAGCTCGAGTCAATTTCGCTCGAATTCATGAAAATTGGAATGATGACACTTGGGGTCAAATTCTTTTCCCAGATTAATCCAGATTTTGTCTGAAGCCAGATGATAGATGAGATGGGATAAGCTTGGGAGACAGATTTAAAAAAAGAATCCTGGACCCACCTATCTGAGAGATCTCAAAAACGCGTTACACGAAGAATGGGACGCAATTCCTCAAAATTTCATTGACGATTTAATTAGAGGTATGCCGAGGAGACTGGAAGCACTCTGAAGAGCAAGAGGCGCCAACACTAAGTGCTAATGATAGCCATTCTCATAGACCAATACAATTTTTGAAAAAAATAAAAGGTTTGGATAGAAAGTAATTTTCTTTAAAAAAGGGTTTATCTTTTCAAGGTAAATTTTTGTCATTTGGTGTATAGTTTTTTCAAGTTTTTAAATTCTAAATAAAAGAAAAATAAATAAAATTCAAAGAAACAAACATTGTCATAAATAGTCGTGTATTTTATTTTATTTTAGTTCATGTAATTTTCATGCATCCTTTTTTACGCGTTCCGCTAATTTTGTTCATAAGTGTATATTAAGTAAAACATACATATATTTTGTACGTTATAAGAGGAGTACTAATGCCGAGGTATTTTTTCTTAATTTTATTTTTGTCACTGAATTCAAAATAACATTAAAGTTTGAAATGATTTTGTGAAGATTTTAATAAAGATAGTTTTATAATTATTCGTAGCCTAATAAGTCCATAAATGTTTATGGTCTTGAAAATGTTATTGGCCTAACGAAATACATAAAATACCTAAAAAAAAAGAATTTTCGAGAAATTTCAATAACAGTCATTAAAAGGAAGGTACGTTATTCTCATGTTCACAGCAAACTGGAAGTGTTGAATTAATCGACAATGAGTCCTTGTTAGAAGATTTATTGATGCAATCTGAAGTAGCACAGAAGAAGGAGGGAGAGGTAGCCAATTCAAAAGAAGAAACCACTTGACAAAGCTTTATATTTTTGTGGGACTAACTAGTATAGTTTCTCATGTATTTCAGTATTATCAATTGTGATACTTTCTAAAATAGCTTGTGTACGGACTAAACGGCTTGGTGAATCATTGTTTTATTTAAAATGTATTATGTACATAAAGTAAGGATATTTGCAAATAAACATAGAATTAATTTATTTGTTTACTTTAACACTGCCTGCGGCTTTTGTCACTGCTGTTATTACGCTGCGCAACACGCTTGTGGCTAGTACACACCTGTGTTGTACGTGCAAATCTGTATAGATTACGCGCGAACACAAGTGCTGTATTTATGTCGGCGTTACAAGACTGAGAGCGGAAATTACCTATTCGTAGAAGATACACAGATTATAAAAAATACAATATTTCATTGAATTATCCACGTATCTTTAGTCTAGAGAAATAAGCTTCAGTTTAGTGCCGCGTCCCGCAACGTTAAGCCGATCTTATTATGAGTCCCACAGTCCGTGTTAAATAAGTATTCCGACGGGAGAAAATGATGAAAAAAATGACACTGTTCTGAAATTAATGTACTCGTCACCTAATGAATATATTACATATTTTAGACATCATTAACGTAACTGGTATTTTTTAGCTTCCTATGGAGATGTACATAGTCACAGTTAGTATGTGTCACAGTTACATAACACCAGCGAAGGTCATTACAGTAAAATTATGATCTCCGTATTTGACTATGATTACCTATACGACACATGATGAAGTTCTTCTTTTTCTTAAGTTCCAAGAGATGTTTTACAAAACTCATTTTACATATACAGAAATAAATCTATGATTCAGACAGATTACACAATACATCATTCTAAAGGCAATAGTACATTATTACACAATGGAGCGAAATATACCCTTTACATAGACTATTTTTAATCTAAAATTGGTGAGATTCAACATACACTGCCTGAAGGAAAAAATTATGCTTTAGAGTTATACACTCTTAAGAAATATAAACAATAATCTTTTTGAAAATATGAAATACTTTTAGTTGAACAAAGAAATAATAGATTAAAAAAAACTACACTCATACTTGTATATTTTGTGCAGTTTATATCATTTTCATCATTATTAGCATATCAATATCATTTGGTTTACGTTTCATGTACCAGGAATACCTCATTATTTCAATAAATAATTTATGTAATTATTCCACACATTGAGAAAACATTTCGCTTCTTTGCTTCAATAACGTGTTATAATAAAAATTATTTTACTTAATTGTGTATTTTTTTTACGTTTATTGTAGATTACATACAAAAATTTAACACCTTAGCTATCTCAAA
>DWON01002780.1:0-19656 GCA_018251015.1 Phocides pigmalion okeechobee
TGTCCATGGGCTGCAGTGACCACTTAACATCAGGTGGCCTGCATGCCCGTTTCTTACTCTTTCACAATGAAAAAAAAGTAACACAACCATATTTCAACAATATGGTATGGCTTTTGTTGTAATAAATTCCATAAATTTGTCTATGTATTTTTATAATATCACTTGTATTTTAATAAAATGTAGTAGACTATTTATTATATATATTTTTTAATATTTTCAGGTGACATTTCGCACCAGGATATATCACTGTAACATTAACAGCCAAGGTGTGATATGCTTAGACATACTGAAGGATAATTGGTCTCCTGCGCTGACAATTTCTAAGGTTCTGCTCTCAATATGTTCCCTGCTGACTGATTGTAATCCAGGTAAGTGTAAATGAAGTGTGCATTCATTACATAATACACAATTTAAAACTCCTTTTAAAGCTAACTGAGACCAAGTCTTTAAGGCTAGCTTTACCAAAACATATCACAAATCTATCAGAAAAGAAGTTCAAATTGGTTATTAAACAAACATTGTATAAATGGGTGTCTTATAAAACCAACAATTATTTAAATAATAAACTCATATGGTCTGATTTGGCTTCAGTTCAACTTGCTCCATTAATTTAACAGATTATTTGTAAAATACATTTTCAAAGATGGAAACAAAGTGTTCTGGACTTTCTGTTGCGGCCTCTTCTCCAAAATGAAACACTTTAAGAGTCTGTAGTAGTTTATTGAGGTTCAAAGAGAGTTCTGATGTGTTTATTTTGATTTTGAAGTCTAGTCTAGTTAGGTCATACAAGCTGGAGTGCATAAAATTAGTTCCACTGTAAAATTCCACTCATGATATTCTCATCATTGTGAGGAGATGATGATGAAGGTAGAACTAGTTTCACTGGGGATGTACCACTGCTACTCTCATAATATGACTTAAAGCAATTCGTATGTTTTTTATTAGAGGGGTGTGGTTTTCAGGGAAAGTAACAGACGAGGAGGTAATTTGAGTTCTCATAAATAGCAATGTATCCATCTATAACCCTAGATAGGATCTTAGTCCTCAATTTCAAGTACTGTTTTTCTAACAAATGAAAGAAAAAATAAGAAAGCAGGATTACTTTAGTAGCTTGCAATGCATTATGTGGTTATTTCTATTTTCCCCTGTTTTCTTGGTAGTAGATGAACTCTTAACATATTTATGTAGATGCTGTAAAATATTTATATATTTACGTGATGTTATTTATTCATTATATATTACTAACAGAAATATATAAAATAGTGAAGAAAAAATCCGACACGCACATTTAAGACATGTAAATAATAGAAGTGACAAATAATATTTATGTTGCAAAAGAGTTCCATGTAATTTTATTATAATGTTCAATTCTGGTGTGTAATTAAGTCTAAGAAGAATAGAAGACCATCCAGATGTCAATCATAGGTGTGTTGCTACTCTCGAGGTCAACAATGGTCACTTTAATTGACAATTCGTCAGTAACTACACTTTGCCAACAAAGTGTAAGATGTTTCAGGTAGAAATTTGGTCTCACATTGTTAAATTGTAAGTTCAAAAGTAGAGCTGCTATCAGATGCCATTCTATCTTTTAGAAGCTCATAGCTACTCCTCGGAAAAATGTATAAAGTACATGTGAGTTGTAAGTAATCTCCTGTGAGTTAATGTTTGCTACATATTCATTCAGTTCTTTTATGTTACATAAGTAGCAAAGAATATGCACACAACCTGACTTAAAGTTAATTCCGCCCCTCATGAACATCTACATCAAAGTTCGATCTGGACTGAAATCTATTGGAGGCCTTTCGTTGATCTATTATTATATTTTAAGACCAAGAAAGTCAGGTCATTTGGAAGGGTATCTGGCAACATTTCTCCAAACGAAAGACAAGGTTTCTTTATTAAAAATTATGAGCATTGATTTTACTATGTACTGGATACATGCAATCAACGATTTTTGATTGCCATTATTTTGATCCAGTTACTTGGCTAAATGGTTTAGCCATGAACACGAGCCATGCGACTGGTCAAATGGTAGTAAAATATTAGTCTAAAATCATATATGAGCGTTGAGATGATAATTTCATTACACTTTCGCTACTACCACTTATAAACCTATTTATTTATATGTGTTATGGTCTTTCCAGCGGATCCCCTAGTGGGTAGTATCGCGACGCAATACCTGCAGAACAGAGAGGAGCACGATCGCATAGCGCGCCTCTGGACCAAGCGCTACGCGACATGATTCCACTGCTCCTACACGCTGCCACGGAACAAGTATCATACTCAATACCATTCTGTTACAAATCCATCCTGTTCACGTTAATATAATCTTACAATATCATCAAACTGTTTTTATGCACAATTAACGCCATATTCATTTACCTGCGTGCAAATCTAGTTATATGTTGCTAATTCATCTCTGGTCGGATTCTTGTAAAATGTTCGAAGTTCCCGGATCAATGCAGAAATAAACTTTGAGTGTTAGTTCCTAATCCCGATCGGTTTTGGCAACAGTAGAATATGTCGTCAAATGTGCACATTGTGTATACTGCTTCTCATTATTAGTTGCGATTAATGTGATTTACATGCTTGAAACAATGTTATGTTAGGCGATGTGGTATTTAGTTGTAAATTGATTAAATCCTTTGTTAACGTTTCTAGCTCTGTGTTGTATACAGTGATAAGTTTACGTAATGATCGTGTATCGTCGGCTTAAACAGTGAATTGAGTCAATTTTTTTCTGCAATAAAGCGTTGATCTCATACATCCATTGAAAATAATTAAAACTACTACTTAGTGTTGTCTGGAATTATACAAAGACGTAATAATAA
Source organism: Phocides pigmalion okeechobee (assembly GCA_018251015.1). NCBI lineage: Eukaryota > Metazoa > Arthropoda > Insecta > Lepidoptera > Hesperiidae > Phocides > Phocides pigmalion. Next base: position 2,832 of record DWON01002780.1, read on the forward strand.
ATGGCGTTGTCTGCGAAATGTGGTTTAATTTCTGCTATTATTGCGCCAAACTTCGTTCGAACTCGAGTATTGTATTTTTTGTGTAACGGTAGGGTGTACCATATTATTTAGTTACAAGTTTTGGTCCTGATCAGTACAGTATTGTCGAATAATAATTGAAATAAGCCGTAATTTAGTATTTTAAGACCATGAGATTGATTCTTGCTAGTTGGGTCATGTAACCAAAATTTCAAATTGCAACTTATTGATCTAGTCAATTTTTACTCATTTATATTAGTTAATGCGACAAACTTTACCAGATTTAAAAACTTGTTCCACTGATAAAGTACCTATAGTGATGTGGCAGGACAATATTTTTTAAGAACCTAACCAGTATTTCTGAGCCAAATTGGTTTGGCGTTAACACAATGATTTTGCATTAATCTTCAGATAAATTTCAGTCATTGAGAATTATTTGACTAGATCTACATATTCATACATGTATTTAAAAATACTTTATTTAAAGAACGATCAAATTAATGATTGTAATAACATTGCAGTGTTCATGCTTGGGTACTTACGACAAATAGAGTAACTTTAAAGAAAATTTTGTCTTCAATAGATGTAAGTCGTGTTAATCTCCTTTTATTCGAAAGCAAATCTAAAGACTATTAGTGTTCACAATACATTTTGTATATAATGCGGATTCACATGAGTAAATTGTTTTTTTTAATTCTGTATTTCTGCGCATAAATAGGTTTAATGACTTTTGTTTGTCTCAGTGATTTACAGTAAAACGGGTTAGATAGGATTTGGTCCATTTTGGTTTAGAATTAGATAGCTAAATTATTTAAAATTTCTAGCAATTTGACACATGGAATATGTTATATTTTGTTTTGAGAGACATTTAAATTTAATTTTTAAACAATTATTTTATTGGCATTGTATTGTGGTAGTACAATAAATATGAATTCACTGTAGATTCACATCAAACACGATAAAAATACCCATTTATTTTTATAGTGAAACGCTTAATAATGATCATTCTATTGCTATGTGACCTAACTCTTTATCGAGAGGGAGTTAGGTAAGTCAAGTGACTTGACAATATTACGTAATCTCGATCAACCGTGATACTGTTTGGTCGATTTTTTTACTCAATGAACATATCAAAGTGCATCTGCCGTCGAAATTGGCATCTACTGTGTACTGTATAACATGGGTGTTAAATTGCATTGGACTGTCGTAGTACGTGCCAAAAGTGTTAGGCACTTCGCCTCTGGTCCGACCGTACAACTCGATTTTTCTAAAATATTCCGTTTAGATGTAAACAGTTATTAGATATAAGTTATTTTATTGTCTAGGTAATGTATAATGTATGTCTTAACCCTAGTTTTAAAGTATAGAAACTTAGCAATGTAATAAATTTTTAGCAATGTGTATGTCGCGCGTATTATGAATGTATGGTGATGCCGTTGTAAACAAGAACTAAGAATTTGATGACTCCACGAGTGGTGTAACTGGTGCTGTGAGATTCAAATGCTTGCGACATACAATAGAGATGAATACTGGAGCTGTATTCGTGACTGGGATATATTTTGTCATTGTGATTTTTTAATTATTTTATACTATGACTCGAAATGTGTTGCTTGCAAGACAACAGCTGTATTCAACGCGACTGATGTTCCTCTAAACTCGATGTTCATAAATTCTGACCCCTAATTATAATCATCCTTTGTTAAAATTTATATCATGGTATAAATAGGAAAATAAAATGTGTGTAACTAGGACACTATTGGTTGTTTTATTGATCCTGGAAATTAAATGAAACATTTGTGGATATCAATACTTTATTAGAAACATACATACATCTATAGACAAAATGTTACATTACAATTTTTTTTGCTATGATGCAACATGTTTACAAATTGGTAATCTGATTTCGCTTTATTTTTTTTCGTTAAAACATACTTATCTTGTTTGTAACCAGGTTGCATCAACGTTTTTCTAATACAACTCACGATCGCGTGCCACTACTAACACCAATAATAAAGAGAATACATTAAACCGTTATTTGACACATCTATAAATGGAAACATGAAAATGTGAGTTCAGTAGTTTCGCATTCAGAATCACTATTCGAAAAATCAGTCTTCTACCCTGAGCACACTTTAACTGTGAAGATCAAAAATTCAGTGCATTGTGCTTGTACACTCAAAACTATTAAAACAGTTACATTACACTGTCGTACAATTGTTATTAATAATTATAAATGTTTTAATCCGGGGTTTAATGTCATCGACTGAGATATGCATTCAGCACCGACATGGTATTCAAAAAATATCGCACTTAAAAAAATAAAATATAATAATAAAAATTATCCTGCAATAATAACAAAATAGTAAACAATCTGGAAAATTAATTTACACTTACACTTAAAATCACATTAATTATAAATAAGATGAAGGTAATCTGTGAAGCTGTCTGTATGGTAGGTACTACTGTATATTTGAACATGAATATTGTGCTTTATAAAGGTTTAGACTGTTTCGTATTGACTGCGGATGGACCGCGCGAGGCAGCAGGCGAACACCACTCCGATGAGCTGGAAGAATAATTTTTTCATGTAAATACGACAAAATAACAAGTAATAAGTACAAGTTACATACTCAAGAGGTGGGTTTTAATGTTTTTGAAGATATTTTAACAACGTGCTTGCAGCTCCTACACACCTGTGTTGTACCGACAAATTTGTATAGATTACGGGCGACCAAGTGCCGTGTTTACGTCGGCTACAAGCTGGGGCGGACATTAACGTCTGTGGATTCAGAGATGATACACAGATCGCAAAAACACGTTAGATCAGTTCAGCGTTATGAGTTTTCTTGCCGTTGACATGTGGATGTGGAATTAAAATCGCTCATGTAGTAACTATTGAGACATTTACAAAAAATGTTTCAACGTATTTTTACTACCTAGTTATTTGAAGGTCTATGATTTATATACCGAAAAGACAAATGGCGCTAGTTTTCGTACTGAGATAAGACATTGAAGATTGTCAAAATAAATCATTTTTAGACTTTAAGTAGTTTAACATCAATATTTGATTCTTGCTTGCTTCATTCAAAAAATGTGGATTTACCAATATATCGGTACATAGCGATATAACAAACTGTCGAAGTCGCCGTCATCAACTTAGTCTGATGTACAAAAACTTATCAAGTGAGTAAAGGAAGCGAATCTCGGACTGTTACCATCTTAGGTATTTATAAATATTAATATTTTAAAATAGGACATTACTAGGCCTTGAAGTGACAAATACATTCACTTTACGTACGGTTCGGTAGCATGAATTGATTCAAGGATGACCAGAACAGACTAGTTTTTATGCCTGAATGATTTACTGAGAATGTCACGACTTAGTGTTAATCTACAACTATTTTGTAGGTAACAGTTTTTAACAACGCCGTGTTTGTGTTTGTACGTGGATTTCTATGAGCTGCGACTACTTGACATCAGGTCGTTTGCATGCTCGTTTGCTACTCTTCTCACATAAAAAACCTCCAGTTATATATTTCCTCATTGTTTGTCAATTACATTTGTGAAACATTACTTACGAATGAAAATCATTCGTATTCGCAAGAAATACGTTGAAAACATGCGAATATCCGTTACATCACTATATCGTACATACATTGTGGTATCTGTAACTGGAGCCGTTGCCACAGCCCATACTATATATATATATATATATATACTTTGACTGTGGCGCGGATATGATCGGGTCCAGTATAGCGGGAGGCGTCCTAAACTGGAGTTTATTTGATAAGACTGAAGATACGCCGACAAATTACTGAAATATTGTATTTTTAGCATCTGTGTATCATTTACGAATACACGTGTTAAGAAAACATTTTTTACACCTCTTAAGCATTTTAGGAGTTATTAGTAGTATATTTAGGAGCAATAATATGAAAAAATGAAGAAATTTGGCTCGTTGACGACACATGTGCGTCCTGAATACCAGAATCACGAAGCAGAATACGAGGCGTACGAAATATAGTCGAAAAGTTTGAATTTGTCAGAAGCGTAAGTGGATGCGCTTTCTAACATTCGCTAAGGACAGATATATATGATTTTACGTTCTGCAATCCGCATACACGATACGCCGTCAAAGGTTACCCTACTTATAAGTATACGACGAAAACGCAAGAATTGCTTCACGGCCGATAATTAGATCGCCGGCGGTACCTCCGTCCCTTGTAATACCTATTTTTCTGTGATATACTAGTATACTCATACCAATCCTATTAACACTTTCCCTGGATGATACGTGGATGATACAGAAAATAAAACATCCATTTAACGCTTTCCCTGCGGCTACAACACTGCTGTGTAATTCTGGTCGTGACGCGCTTGCGGCGCCTACACACCTGTGTTATATGGGTTACGGGCGAACAAAAGTGCTGTGTTTACGTCGGCGCTACAAGACTGGGGGCGGACATTACGTCTATTCATAGGTGATACACAGATGCTAAAAATACAATAATTTAGTGATTTGTCGATGCATGTTCAGTCTAGAGAATATAGCTCGAGTTTAGTGCCACCTCTCGCAACGCTGACCCGATCAAATATGAGTTAAAGTGTAACGATTATTTACGATTCATTTGATACAAAAATATCAAAGCTTAAATGTAATCATTGGATTAACGATACGGTATTGTAACGATTGTTCAAACATTAGTGGGCGTAACGAGAAATTTATCATGTGAATGTGCAAATAATACCTACGCGTCATCATGCAGATTAGTCCTATTTTTATACCTTTTCTCATTTTTAGTCAGTCACACATCGATTTGACTACAATGGGAAATTCCTTTAGCTTTCTGCTTGTACGAAGTACAAAGTACAATAGTTACTTATTATGCTGATACGACTAATGTTATTGATTTAAAATATTAAGAGGTGTCGGGAAACTGAACATTTAGGATTTATTTTTGTCAGAAGAGTAGAGTTTTATTTGAGAAGAAAAGAGAACGAGCATGCAAACTACCTTATGATAAGTAGTCACACCCATAGACATCCACGTACAACCACAAACACGATCGAAATCCTACCTGAGCTCGAACGTAGATGCGTTGCTACTCCTGAGAACTAAGACGTTCGCCTCGCTTTAAAGTGTAGCCGGCAACCGCACTTCTCCAACCAAAACAATGTTTTACGACGGATTATGAGGACGGCTATGGTATCTCCCCGGTCGAACTCATCCTTTCGAAGTCCTTCCACTTTTAGATATTGTATGTTGATATATACCTGTACAAAAGCAATGCCGAGTCCAACTCCACCAAGTACCAACGCGACGTCCTTGAGATGGGTCTTGATCTTGTCGAGGCAGCCGACGGCGTGGAAGCCGGGCGAGGCCTCCCCGCAGGGGGGAGCGGTCGCCCCGAGCTCCTGCCCCGCGCAGCAAGTTGCCGGGATGGAGATGCCGTTGTTCTCCCAGTCCTTGGGGCTGTATATACCGCAGCACTGCAACTAGGGGACCGAGAGGAGGGATTAAGGGTTGTGACCATTGCCTTTTGATTTTACTATGTAACGAGTAGTTACGATTTAAGATTTGTAATTACCGATATTTCGAAGCTGCCTGACAATTTAGCTGAGACCAGGAGCCATGCAACTGGTTCGAAATATCGACAGTTAAAAATCGTAAACTTTGAGCACCTGTTACATTGTAAAAATGTCTAAAATTCATTTTTATATTAGATATTAGTTTAAAATAACCTCATCAATTATTACTGTCCTTATTGTTAGGCACCAGTCTCCTGTCAGATTGAAAGCTAGGCTACAGTCCATCACGCTGGTCATACAGATCAGTAGACTTTACACATCTTTGAGAACTTTAGAGACTCTCAGGCGAGCAAGTTCCCTGACTATGTTTTCCTTTTTTATGTTATTAGCGTAGCAAACGAAGGTACAAGGCATCTGCAGCTGCATTTATGTCCAACCTCAAACAAGGCTGAAGTATTGTTTTACGCCGTGCATAGATCCGTTGCTACTCCTGAGAACGGCATCTGCACCTGTTCAACCGAAACACAGCGCGGAAATACGGTCAGTGCTCTTGGCACGGAATCCTTTTAGATTTAGGTTAGGCTTTTATTATCATTGATTTTAAGGTATTTCATGTCAGAGTTCAAAATATTAAAACATATTATAATATATTCATTTAGAAATAAAGTTATATTCTACAAAAAAATAACAGAATAATATTTAAATTTGTAAATCTCTTTTTCATAAAAATCTTCTGTGTAAAATCTGTATGACGTCCAGATTAGATTTCGTATTATGCTATTATATGATATTATATGCTGTTATATTATGCCATTATATAAAAAATACACTTAGAAGTTGCCATTGGAACCATAACGACCTTGGATACTTCCGGCATTTATCTATTATCTACAACTAAGACCAATTGATGCGACAAATCTATTGACAGTATTGTATAGCTTGTTCCATACACAGGTCTGTATGACAAGCATCGTACAGTATGTCCAATAGTAAAAATCTATGATAGTTTTACGGCAAGAATTTCTCAAATTGGACATGTTGAGAATTTGTCGTTTTGAACATTTTACTTTCTGAGAATTGTATATATTAAGAATTTTACGATATTTTCGTTCTTAATTAATCGTTCGTAATTAAGATATTTACGTTAATCGATAAAGCAAATGGTAATTAAGTTATTAATCCAAAAAACATTTTGTTTTTTTTTTTAATAAAGTCTTGCAATTAATATCCGGAATTTAATTTTAATACAAAAAAATATCTGGGGGGATTTTAACCCCTCTATGTTATGACTGTTTATCAAATCATTGTTATGGCAACATAATGTCTTACAATGTGCTTGGGTAAAATCAATGCACTAACTGTTTCTGTTCATTGAAAAAACAATTGATAGTTATTTTTTTATTACGAAAAACATTCAGAATTTTTAACACTTCCCTTGCGGCGTACAACAGTGCTGTGTATTGCGAGGTACAACACGCTTGCGGCTTGTACACACTTGTCATGTACGTATAAACCTGTATAGATTACAATCGAACACAAGTGATGTATTTAGTTCAGCGCGACCAGACTGGGGATTGACATTACATCAGTGTATTCATAGATGATACACAGATTCCAAAAATACAACATTTCAGATCGTTGTCGGCGCTTCTTTGGTCTAGAGAAATAATCTCTCGTTTAGTGCCGCCTACCGCAACGCTGGCAGTGTTAAATAAGAAGTCTTCGATTCACGGGACTCTTCGCACGAGAGGGGATTTTGACCTGTCTATGCCATAACTGCTTATCAAATGTTACGTCAACATAACCGTCTTACGATGTGCAATGTATTTGTACAAAACACTGCACTATTTTTAAACGTGAACTTATCACGCTGTCTACGTCATTTACACTTATTTACGTTCTTTATACATTCTTATATATTTTTATATTTTTATACATACTTTATACTTTATATTAACTTCTATTCTATTATACAATTGGGGTAGAAAGCAAAAATTTCTAGATGAAGATGATGATGATGAAAGATGATGGAGGTGCTAGAACTATTGTTCAATCGGGGAGGTACCATGGTTGCTCTCACACTCCGCTGTGAAGAAATTTTTGTTTTTTATCGGAGTGGTGGAGTTGTCGGCTACAGTCAGAATATGAGCTCAGGTAGGATTTCAGTTCTGTTTAAGGTTGTACGTGGATGCCTATTGGCTGCGGACAACTTATCATTAGGTAGCCTGCATGCTAGTTAGCTACGCTATTAAAAAATATTCATGCAATATATATAACATATATGTATATTCGACATTTGATCCGTGGTGTTTGAGCGTCAAAAAAATTTCAAACAGCCCCATGTTTGACCGAAGCCGCCGGTGACAAGAAGGCTGGTTCAAATCTCGCGCAAACAATTGTGATTGTTATTCATAGCGGGAATGCGGTTAACGTTATTGAAACTGCGGAATGGGTACGGATTCCTTATAGATTGTTCAGGTTAAACTTTTTTATAATTAGTTTAAATTCATCATTGTTGTTAAAATGTGAGTTAGCAGACTAATATATATAAAGTAAGAAACAAGTGTTCGTTTGTCCACAAAATGCCTAAAAGATAATGTTAAAAATGATACAATCAAATGTTTGTACTCATAATACCTTATTATGAGAGTTTCCTAGTAACAGTTGCCACAAATGATAACCCGCGCCGACTATACCGACTTTTTTATGTTACAGGAGTAGCAAAGGAGCATGCAAACCACCTGGTGTTAAGTAGTTGCAGCCCATAGACATCTACGTACAACTACAAACACGACTGAAATCCTATCTGAACGAATCCAACTCGAACGTAGATACGTTGATACTCCTAAGGACTAAGATGGTCGCCTCGCTTCAAAGTGTAGCCGGCAACCACGTATCTCCAACCGAAACAAAAGTAATGCTGTACGGCAGATTATGAGGGCGGCGGTGGTACCTCTCTGATCGAACGTTCGACCACCTTTCTTATATCTATTTAATACAGCGATACCTCGACTTACGCTACCCCGAATTACGCGTATCCGGAGTTACGCGATTTTTAAATCTCGTTGATTCGTCGAAGAACAAGACATTGAAGAATTTGAGTCTATAGACAAACTTCAATCAGACGATGAAATGGCGGTTGAGAAGTTGACACAAGACTACTTCAATTGAAAAGGGATTACAATTTTGTAAAAACATACTAAAAAAAGCATTTTTTTATAACACAAGAAATAAAGAATATAAGCACGTTTGCACATTATATTTGTTTAATCTAGGATTTTATAAAATATTTTCTATTGTTCGTTGTCCTATTTAAAAATATTTATATGTATGTTCTTTCGCTCTCAAGAAAAATAGGGTAGTTGCGCTAAAAATAAGGTAGCTCGTGACGCATTATATTCGGATGCGTCGCGGTACACGGACCGCTCTGTTTCAATAGACTGTCCTAGCACTTTCTATTGTCATTTAGCGATGTAATTGCTATTGTAATTGTAACACTACATTGCTTTAATAGTTTAATAAGTCGCTAACTTTATATTTGGTTAAATCCTTGCAGTGGCGCTTCTGATGCCCGAATTATCCCCTATATTTCTACATGTTCTGTTTCAATATTCTTATTATATGTATAATATTTAAATAAGAATTTTTACCCCGACTTACGCGACTATCTCTCAGTCCCACCTATCGCGTAAGTACGGGGTGTTATTGCATTATAATAAAAATAGACTTACATCGGTCTGGATGATGTCGTAGCTCTTCTGGATGCTGGGATCGTTCTTATAGTCCACAAGGCTTGCGTTGAGGGCGCGCTCGATGGATATTTCCAGGTCTTGGTGTTTCACGTAGCCCGCGATGCCGATCGCCAGTTCCGCCACGAATATCAGCAACAGGAATATGGAGAACTGGACAAGAGATATACAAGTTACAAGTTGTCAAACATTAGTCGGCAGTTCGGTGTCGAGATGTAACTGTGGGGAACAAAACTGATACACAGATGATGTCAAATACGATGGGCGTGTGAATCGTTGACATATCGTCAGCCCAGTGCCGCCTCCGGCAGGGCTGATTTAAAACACTTTGAATGCGGCGCTCGTATCGCTACTTTAAAACAAATGGGTCACAAATCAAAAATATTCTAAATCCTTTTTATTGTAAAAATTAAAAAAAATTTGTCGGTCACATATCCGAATCGACCATTAAAAGCAGAATAACTAAATCTTTCTAACAGTGTATAATACCTATTCATCAGTTTTTAAATTACAGAGACATTATACAAGAACTGATTTTGAAAACTTTAAATGGCTCTTCTGTAAAATTAGGTCTATTCGCGTTTTGTTTTGAAACAAAGAAGCTTCATTGTCATTTAAAAGGTTAGGGAGCATAAAAAGGCTTGTTTCCTCTTGGAATTAAAATATTTTTAAATTTTGACTTTTTCCATTTTCCGAACAAGTAGGTTGTTTTTTTTTAACACCTTGACTGCGGCGGTGATACATAGATCGGGTCAACGTTGCATGAAACGCTACATTGCAGCTGCATTCTCTAGTCTGAAGATACGCCGACAATTGGATGAAATATTGTATTTGTTAGCATCCGTGTAGCATATACGTATACATAGACGTAATGTCCGCCTTCAGTCTTGTAGCGCCGACGTAAATACAGCGCTTTTGTTCGCTCGTAATTCATACAGATTTGTACGTACTAGCCAGGCATGTACAAGATGCAAGCGCGTTGCGCCGCGCAATTTTAACAGTGTTTTACGCCGCAGGGAAAGTGTTAACGGTTAGTGAGTTTAAAAAGGCTTGTTTACACTTGGAATTAAAGTATTTTAACTCTTCCTTTTTTAAATAGGTTGTTTACTGTTAAACAAGCATTTGTTTCAAGAACAGTAAACGAGGATGCAGACAACCTGATATTAAGTGGTAGTTGCTAGAAATCCACGAGTAATCTCCAACTAGACTGAGGTATTACTTATGGTCTTGCTCGGAAGCGTGTATGTCTACATCCAAAACATTCGTGTAAATTCAATGCCTATTCAATGTTATAGTAGAACAGCAACAAAAAAATCACAAGAACTATATTCTTAAATATTGCATTATTTTGCACATAAAAGTTATTGCTTACACAACGACAATATGACGTATATTATTTACAAATTGTGTGCAGAGCTGTGAAGGGATTCTGACATACGATTAGCTATCTCGTGTGCTCACCAACTTTATGAAGTTATACTGTGTATTGTGTGACATGACTGATTTAAAAAGAGTGCCGTGAGTTTTTCCGTCGGTTTTTTTCTTGCGGTCAACCTCAGCCAACGGCGCTCAAGGCCGATTCACTGAGTTTATATCTTTAAAATTCATTATGTGTACGTAAATACTTTATAATGAAATAAAATGAAAATCTTAAAACTAATTATAATAAAACCTTAACCTAAACAACCTAAAGGGAGTCCATTTCCATGCAGCATGGTTCCAAGAACGCTAGCTGCATTCTCACGTTGAATCGCAATTCTTTGTGCGAGATATGAACCAGCCCTCTTGTTACCGGCGGCGTCGATCAAACGTGGTACCAATTATTTGAAAAATTAAAAAAATATATTTTTTTTACATTGGAATTTAGGACAGAATTGCTCATACTGGTATTAAGATAAATACATACTTTTTCCAGTACAAAGTAACATAACGAATGATATCTACATGAGTAATTAGAAGCAAACAAGTGAATAAATAATATCTTATCAGCCTAACATTTTAGCTTCTCTTGAGTTAGATCCTTGCATACAGATAATAGCCATGTAAATAGGTTAAGTCGTAAATAACAATATTAGTTTTTATTTGTGAGAAAAATAAATTGTAATGTTGGATCTCATTTGTAAGAATAATAGTTTTTCTTTTGATGTTTAACAAAAAAACGTGTTAGGAGCAAACGAGTGTGCACGCCACCCGACAGTAGAGTCGTTGTAGCCCATGGACATCAAAATTCAATCTCAAACAGGAACGAAGTCCTATATGAAATCCTACACAGTTGCGTTGTCACTCCTATAGACAATAATAGTCGCCTCGCTTGTCAATGTATCCGGTATTTATTTATATTTTCTATAGAACTGATGAAGAAAAAACTACAAAATAATGCTACAAACATGATTTGTATAGCGATTTGACCACAAGCCTGACACGCTGTGCGAGAAAAAATTGTCCTTTTTAACATCCTTTTTTAGCTTTGGTCGTGTGTTTGTTTGTAACGGAAACTGAGCAAGATTAGGACGTAGTTCAAGATGTCTGATTCATTTGAAACTCAGCATACTTAGCACGGGCTGATGACAATGCAATGATATGAAAAATCGTCCCGATATTCTTAGAAGGTCCTTCAGAATTAGCGATTTTTTATTAGACTCCTGCTCCCTTCCTCAGATGAGATAGCCGGTTTTTAAGTTCCTCCGAAAATTTATTATTCGCCCAACAAATAACTGGGGCTCCCGCTACTTTCCTCATATAAGTTACCGACATCGAATAGAACGAAAATGAGAAGAAGTTCTTTTATTCGTAATCATCTTTCTTATTTTCGGAAAACGTTCATATGGAACAGATTACAGCTATTCACCGTGAACATTTACCATCAGATGACTGCATGTTCATTAGCTACTTCTATAATATAAAAAACTAGGTGTGCCCGCGACTCCGTCGCGTTTATTTTATATATCTTCACAATATAAAACAATCTACGCATTCATGCATCCAGTCATTATTTAATTTCTCGCCCAATTAACAAAAAAAATACCTATTATGCACCAAAACCTTCCTGAGGAATCACTACCTGTTGTTTAAAACTAAGAAAATCCGTCCAGTATTTATTGAGTTTATCGCGAACAGAAAGACAGACAGACGCAACAGGGGAACTTTGTTTTATAATATTTATATATATACATAAAGATACCAAGCACGTTATGTATACGAAGTATTTTTTCTGAGTTGATACGTCATAGGTACGAGACGGTCAAGTACCGATCATTACTGGTCTTGGAGTAACGACATGGTTAATAGGGTCATTATCATTAGCTGTAGGTACGTGGGCGAGCCTACTTACAGTTACGTAGTACTTTCGACTTCCTTTCATGCATTTTTATTGTGTTTCATAGATTATATTGTACCCTTGACATTCATTATGTGTATGTTATACATGTATGTACCTTACAATGAAATAAAATATTTGAATTTGAATTTATGTGAGAAGAGTTTTGTTGAATTTGAGAGATGTTAAATAGTCGCAGCCCATAGACATCCACGTACAACCACAAACACTACCGAAATCCTATCTGAGCTTGAACGTAGATATGGTGCTACTCCTGAGAACTAACATCGCTTCTCACATAAAAAACACACACACACTACTATACATAAATGTCTGTTTGACTTAGGGTCGTACTCAGAACTGCTTGATTGATAGCTTTTTACATGCTACTTTTAACCCCAAACATATTTCGTAATCCTAAAATTGTGTCATCCTAAAAATTTAAAAATTGTGTAAACCTAAAGTTGCACGAGGTGGTGGATACGAGCAAAAATAGTTACAAAGAACAAACGGCAACTTTTTAAAAAAGCCATGTATCCGTAAAATTGTCCATCTTAGTCCTCAGAAGTAGCAACGTATCTACGTTCAACCTCAGATAGGATTTCAGTCATGTTTGTGGTCGTACGTGGATGTCCGTGGACTGCGAGTACTTAACATCAGGTGGCTTGCATGGTCGTTTGTTACTCGTCTCACATAAAAAAATATATTTTGCAAGCTATTTCCGCTTGGGTTGTATTAAAACACAAAGTTATTACTTTTTAAACAAAGGTGAATCATAGGTGAGTCATTGTTAACGGTCACGCATACAACGGGTTATTGTTATCGTATTTGAATCACTCCCATTGTGGGTATTTCAAAATGTTATTTTATTACACATTAATGTTCTTTATGCCTAGTATACAAAATTAAAATGAAATTTTGATTAATAATTACAATAGTGTCTTATAAGGAAAACAAAAAAGGTAATTTAATGACGTTCACAGTTCATTTTACTACATAACGGGTATGCACGATTAACACTGTTTAATTTAAATATTTCGAACTAGGTGCATGAGCCGTGGTCAGGGCTAAACTGTATAATGGTGACAAAATTTACTTTTAATAAAAATATTTTGATTCTGCATCTTTTTGATATGCAATTTAGGCCAATTCAAACAGGTAGTAAGAAGATTTATGCTTACTTATATGACAAATCAATCTGTTATTGAATTTATCAAAACATATAATTATTTAATCATGTGTGCGTGCGCGCGCGTTCTTTATGCGCAACTGTGTGGATGTGTGCGCGTATTCGTGCAGTTATGTCCGCGTGTATGTGCAGAAATGAGCGCATTTGCGTGCAGTTATGTACGTGTGTGCATGCAGTATGCGCGCGCGCGCGTGTAGGTGTGTAGGTGTGTGTGTGTGTGTGTGTGTGTGTGTGTATGTGTATGTGTGTGTATGTGTGTGTGTGTGTGTGTATGTGTGTGTGTGTGTGTATGTGTGTGTGTGTGTGTATGTGTGTGTGTGTGTGTGTATGTGTGTGAATATTATTATTATTTCAAATAGTAATGTAACTTTCCCGATGTTTTGGTCTTTAACGTCACAACAATTGCAATACAATGTATGTTATCGTGAGTTCACCTTGTCCCACGTTTGTTTAATCGGGCGTTACCTGATTGCTGCGTTATGGCTTCTTTGCTAACAATTGGGGTTATTTTACTGCTACTTTACGGTTTCGGAAATCGAAACCGTCGTTATTAGTATAAGTATTATGACAACAACTAGATTTAATAGACCTATTTCGTATCTATTCTCGATTTTGTACCGTCATATTGTTGTTGTCACGGGGCTTTTGGATATCTGCGATCCTTATTTATATTATTTTTCTTTGAAACGACGACTGAATTTCTATATTGAATTTGACAATTTAATTTCTCGCCCAATTTACAAAAAAAAAAACTTGACTTTTATGCACCAAAACCTTCTTCAAGAATCACTCTACCTGTTGTTGAAAACTGTAAGAAAATCCGTCCAGTACTTTTTGAGTTTATCATAAACACAGCAGACGGGTGACTTTGTTTCATAATATTTAGAGAAGAGATGTATAAAAAATAATCACAATGAAAAATGAAAAAATATGTACCCGCTCAGAAAGTCAGGTAAAAATGTCAAACATCTTGAATCCATAAGGTACCTTTGGTGTAAAAAGGATATTCTACTCCATCTTGTAAAGTAACTATCCGACATTGTAACGTAAAAAGGAACTATTAACATCAAATGTGATTCACAGGAAGCAACCGTTTATTGAGAGGCAGCTGACGCGTGTCAAGGCACGGTGGCTTGAGTTTGACTCGTGTCCGTCAATTGACGTACGGATTGACTTACATCGAAAACTTTTATAGCTTTTGCGAGTGGAAGTTGCACGGTTTGATCGGGGAGGTACCACTGCCACACCCATTTCTAGCGTCAAAAAATTGCGTTTCGATGGAAAGTTTTGCTTGCTTATTCAGTTGTATATGAGAGGAACTTCTCAGGAATAGCAACATATTTGTGATCGTGTTCTAGTGACTGGTTTATGATTATAGATGTTTATGGTTGGCAATGACCACTTACGTATTCCCATAGTTCATAGGCATTTAACATTTTCACTGTGTCGCTCATATATCACATGTAGTCAGCGTTGCAAGGGGCGGCACTAAACTGGAGCTGTATTCTGTAAACTGATGATGCGCTGACAATTCACTAAAATATTATTTTTTGTATGTATGTTGCCAAAACAGGTGGCGACGCAGGATTCAAAAAAATACTTCCCCTAAAATATACTGATTTACTAACAGCGATAAGGTTAACATTGGCAAAAAGTATCAGGAGGGCAGACTAAATTCTACTGACATTCAAGGGCAAATGACAAAAAAAGGTCAATGTGACGAAACTGTTTCGTGATCATACTAGGTAAATAAGTCAGTTTTATAAGAAAATAAGTCGTGAAAATTATTTACGTGATGGGCTTCAAAAAAGTACTGGTCATAATGCTGAAAACCAAAAATGCGAAATTCGAATGACGAAAAATAATTGGTGAATCTGGTATACTTAATTGCAAATATACATTAAATTTAAGAAGCTGTGGTCCGTTGGGTGCAGAGATCAAGAGAGTGGTCGCGTTGGAAATCTATGAGGAGGCCTATGTCCAGCAGTGGATTTAAAGGTTGAGATGATGATGCTGATTAAATATAACTCTTTATATAATATTATGAAGACTTATTTGGCGTTACAGTAATCATATCAGTCTGAAAAAGAGTTCCGGATTTGATTACTGACCAAATAGACTTCAGAATATTGAATTTAGATTTGTTTTGCATTTGGATTTGTATAGTGCCCGTCTGTTTGCACCACTATAAAAATGTAGTTAATTTAATAACCTGCGTACTGCGGACACATGTACGGACATATTACTTGGCGCAACGCACTAGTGGCTTGAACACACCTCTTGAGTACATACGAATCTGTATGTATTACGGCAAACAAATGCTTTATATCCACCCTACAAGACTGCGGGCGGATATTATGTCTATCTTCGTAGATGCTACACGGATGCTAAAAATATAATATTTCTGTGAATTGTCCGCGCATCTTCAGTCTAGAGAATAGCTCTAGTTTAGTGCCGCCTCCCGCAACGCTGACTCGATGTTCATGTGAGCGCCGCAGTAAAAGTGTTAAAACAATGAATCCGTAATTATAATTTGCAGTGGTACGAGATAGCATATTAAAGGCCACGGCTTATGACTCGCGCGGGGCAATTGGTATAAACGAATCGGTCCAATTGCCCTGTTACGAATCACATGTTCGATGTTCTCGTGTTTACGCGAAATATGTAGCGATTGGCCAAATGGCCTGAAATGGCTTATTTAAATAAGTGTACGCTATCTTCGATTTATTTCGTGTGCCTATTGTAACATTTGTGCTGCTCTATTTGAGGTTGAGTACAGTAGTGCTATTCTCTAAGATCAAAGCGGAATTCGCGGTGAAATGTCACATTAGAAATTTCTATAAAGATGACTTTCGTGTATCTTGTCTACATATCGCTACTTCAAAACAAAAGGGTCACAACGCAAATAGACCTAATTTTACAAAAAAGGTTTCAAAATCAGTTCTTCACTGATAAATAGGTGTTATACACTGTTAGAAAGATATTTTTATTCTGCTTTTAATGGTTGATTCGGATATGTGACCG
>DWON01002781.1:0-19654 GCA_018251015.1 Phocides pigmalion okeechobee
AATCCCAAAATATGTGATTCAGTCGCGACAGGTTTCGCGAATAAAACATTTTTTTACCTCTTTATAAGAAATTTTAGACCAACGTTCCTCAATATAACAAACCTTAGTTTAACAAATTACTTGATATAACGAATATTTACTAGTCTTCTTGCAATTTGTTATATCGAGGTTGCACTATAGTATGGTGGATATTCACTTAAAAACAGATAGTACTATGATGTGGTGTATGACCACTTAACATCAAACGGCAGTGTGATGTTGTGTACATGATATAATGTACGACCACACTACATCAAAATGTTGTATAACAAGATGTACGACCACTAAACATCAGATGGTAGTACGATATAGCGTACTATTTAACTGCTGCTAAATTGCTGCTTCACATATCTGGGCTGCGACTATTTAACATCAGGTGGTTTGCATGCTCGTTTGCTACTCTTCTCACATAAAAAAATATCGGTTCAAGGTTTACGACAAAATTACATATCAGTTGAATAAAATTGAAATAAAAATAAAAATGCGTTAATGTTTCACTTTACATCACTCGGACATTTGAATGCAGATCCGAAATCCATTTAGTATTACAAGAATTAATTCAGCTTGACTCAGTTTCAAGTATTGTGTATAATGTATAGAAAGATGTTAATAAGTAATATTGATGTGGGTATAAAATTATTTACATTCCCGGCAATTTCCAAGGTTCGAAGACATGTAACTGTATTTGACGTAGTGTTTTGAAAGTCATTGTATTTTTCTATTACTACTTATTTATTTTATAATACAATACACATTTAATGCCATCGCCACACTCTGGAATAACATTTCACGTGTGTTTAACACGTTTCTTATCAGTACAATCTCATTATACCGTCTTATTCTTGTGTACTTACCCTTTTGCCTGCCTCCGAACTGCTCGGCCCTTTCGGTCCACACCTTCTCAAGGAAGTCCTTGTTCAGTTTCTCTAGGTCCTAGGGGAATTGTTAATACAAGGTTGAATACCATACCATAACACGTTACCAAAGGAGACACATAATCAGGGAAACATTCGTACCATGTTGAGGACTCAAATGAGTTTGGGGATGCTGCCAAATTAACTTATTTACATATTTTTAAGTGAATTTTTAACGCTGAATTTTCTTTTGTTTTATATTTGTTTATGTTTATTTAATTTGGCAGTTGAACAGATATCTTAGGGTCGGTCAGGTCAAGACTCGGATAAGATCATGCCGCGAAGACATGCTTTATTCTGGGGTACAAATGTCGGGCGTCACACATGGAACCACTTTCGAGTGGTTCGCTTACTTTTTGTGCGGTTCATCCATTCTTCCATCTTCTCCTTCCAGGCCTTATCCAAAATTTCGGCCACTATAGTAGAATAGCCCTGTTTAAATACCAATTTTCATTAAACTTTACATACAATTGGTGATTTCCCTTTAATTATATGTTGTTCATATAGTAACGTGAAAGATAAATGTATGTTTGGTATTTGTTGATGTAAATCATCTGAACAGATTTGAAACTTTACAATGATATACTTTATACATCAGAATAGTATATCGATTACAGTTTACAAAGAAATTATGTGATTTGTCTTTAATATAACGATAAGTTTAACGTGAGTCGTGAACCTTCCTGTCCCCTGTAAACTACATTGGATAGGCGTGCATTGCCCAAACCGCTAGTTAGATGAAGATACATTGTGGGTTTGTTACACTTAACACTTTCCCTGCGGCTACAACACTGCTGTGTAGTTCTGGGCGCGACGCACTTGCGATTATTTATTTGCGATTGCCCGTACAGCACACCTGTGTTGTACGGACAAATTTTTATGGATTACGGCCGAACAAAAGTGCTGTATTTACGTCGGCGCTACAAATCTGGAGGCGGACATTACGTCTGTGTATTCGTAATGATGTACAGATGCTAAAAATACAATATTTCAGTAATTTGTCGGCGTATCTTGAATCTAATCAAACAAGCTCCAATTTAGGCCTCCCGCAATAATGACACGATCATACATATGTATATGTATATACGTGCGCAGTCAAAGTGTTAAATAATTCTGACTCAAATTAAAACTATTTAGTTCTTATGATTTCAAACTAATATTATTGCAGAATTTATACCTTGTTACTAGGTTCCGGATACACACGATTATTTATTATAGATTTTTGATTACCGATATTTCGATATTTTCGATTTCGAATCGACCAAAAATCAAAAAACGTTAATCGTGACTACCCGGTACATATTAAAAATCTATATAATTCTTATCAAAATCGGTTAAAATTGCGGCGTAGGATATACATTTAACTGATTCTTCCGACTATACGTATTTTTCCGACAATAGATTGAAAATGACGTAACTTTAGCAATAAGTCTGCCTACACGTTGGAAAGCTCTCAGCTCGTTTGTTTACGAAGATCAAATTACGTTGATCTCCTAAAGCCAAACATTTTCGTATTGAAGACAATGATTGATTACATCAGCTTCTAGTGCGAGTCAGCGCGTAGGAATGCTTGCGCCACCACTTGGCACGAGCACTAACGCCCACTACTAGTTCCATTATTACAAAACACTTGTATCCTCCATTTCACCAGCTCTAAATTTATTTTCCGTTTCTCATGAAGATTATATATTCAGTCAACATTACAATGATTAAAATCTTAAAATTATTTACCTAACCTAAACAATCTAAAGGGAGTCCGTGCCCATACGGCATACTTCCAGGAATGCTAGCCGCATTCCCGCAGTTGAATTGCAATAACAATTGTTTCGCGAGAAATGGACCAGCCCTCTTGTCACCGGCGTCGATCGAACGTGGGACTAATTGTTTGAAAAATGTTTTTGAAATCAAAATTCAAAATTGGTGTCACTGGAGTTTTTCTTTTCTTAAGAATAACGTTTTGAATGTTACATAGTATTATAAAAGAGAACATATTGGTCCACGTGCAATAAATATTTGTATCATCAGGGCAAAATATCTCTAATCTCCAAAAAACTTTATTATAACCTATTCACATTCATAGTATTTTTTGTTCAACCACTTTATCACGTAATGCATCTTTACGTAGATTTGAAATTCTGCGATTAACCATTCGTCAATAAGTTCAGACAAAATTTCTGACTCATGTTCTTTACCCCCATTTCAAAAGGTAGAGGGGGACAAACAATTTCAATTATTTTAAAAACAAATTTCACAAAAACTATTAACTTGCGAAAGAAAATAATTTACTATTCGATTTTTCTCGTATTTTACTATAACATTGTAAATCGTTAGTAAATAAAGAAAAATCTTGAAGTGACAATTTCTGCTAAGCATCAAGAATACAGACACTCAATATAATGGATTATATTTTTAAGTTTTATCACTCATGGATTGTAATTGTTTGAAATTTTCTGAGATATATTTATATTTAATTATACTTACACCCTCGAATAACTTCTTTTTGTCATCATAAGACCGTGTGTCGACACGCCTTTCGTACTTGGACGCTACTTGGATTTTGGGCTGAAAAATACAATTTGCATTGTAAAAATTTGAAACTATAATTAAATACATGAGTAATTTAGTTATTTTATTAATTAACTAGCCCGCCCCAGCTTCGCTCGGGTAATAGAGTTTATATTTACGTACTTTATTTTTCGTTCATACTTTCATTCCAGTCCAGTCATCACGTCGTTGCAAAAACTAACAATTAGAAACATCTATCTCGAACGACGACTGAATTAATGTATTGAATTTAACTATTTCATTTTCCCGCCAATTTACAAAAAGAAAACTTAACTTATTATGTACTTAAACCTTCCTCAGGAATCACTCTACCTGTTGTGAGAAAATCCATCCAGTACTTTTTGAGTTTATCGCGAACAGACAGACAGACAGACGCGACGGGAGATTAATTTATTGCGAACACACAGACA
The DNA here is from genome assembly GCA_018251015.1 of Phocides pigmalion okeechobee. NCBI lineage: Eukaryota > Metazoa > Arthropoda > Insecta > Lepidoptera > Hesperiidae > Phocides > Phocides pigmalion. The sequence goes on from DWON01002781.1 coordinate 3,929, forward strand.
GACGCTACAGGGGACTTCGTTTTATATTTAGAAATGTTAGTTATTTCAGTATTGTATACTTACGGGGTGCTTGCCTGTGAGTGCCTCGGGGTCGAGACCCTTTTTGAGAGCCTTGTGCCTCAACTGTTGCTTCTGTCTTTCTTTGAGCTCTTTTAACTGTTACAGAAAACAAATTAACATATTATATTATTCTAAATGAATAATTCTAACTTTTGTATTTCATTTCAGCTTAATATGCCTTAACAATGTTTTTTATATAGCTTCAATATATTATATGTGTACCATGGACAAAGGTATTTCTTCACAGCTGGGAGAGGCAACGAATACACTATATACGCAAATGAAAAGATAATTCTATTACTTTAATAATATTCATTTCTAAATGTATTCTATAAATCGTTTCAATTATGAGATTAAAAATCACATTTTTTCCACTGAAACCCAAAATATTCTTTGCTTTACAAATAGGTGGGGTATCCCCGGTGCAACTTATTTACTTACTGATTGCACCAACAAAGTAAATACATACATACACAATAAATAGATACAGGTCAATTGCAGCCTCAATTATAGGAGCAAATTACTACACAATAATACATAAAAATAAGAAATTACAAAAAAAGACAATTGATAACTTACTTAAGCAATAAGTTACTTACGTCGTAGTCCTGTCTCTTTTGCCTCTCCTCGAGATCGTATTTCTCCGTCTCGAGCTTGACGATGCACTCCCACAGTTCTGTCGCCTTTTGTCTGAGCTTGTCTACGGAGAGTCCCTCGATGTTCAAGGGCTTGATGCGGATGGACAGCGAGATCTTCTTCTCCTCCTCTAGCTGCTCCTTGGTCTTGTTGCGCTCGAGTTGGGCGTTGCTGAGGCCAAACTATGGAAATAAATTTAAATTTAGTGACCTGGTCCTTGTGTTATTTGTAATATTTAAACTTACATATCCTATTACGTGTAATGTAGAATCGGAACTTCTGCAAATATTATGATTGATGAATGTTCTTCAAAACTTCACATCTATAAGCACGTAATATGTCTGATGAGTAGTGTGGCAGACACGTAAGAGACGCAGGGTTTCATTCTCCAAGAGATGTCTGACGATTAGTCATCGGACGCCGTCAGACAAATCAGTCTTTGACTGTTCATGTAACATATAGTCGTGTTGGCGTACATTTATACAAACTTCATCGACAGAGTATAACAGAGAGAGAAATCATTCCTTCGTCAAGAATTCTGATTGTTGGCTTCTCGCGTCATTTGTTTCACTTCAGGACACGTAATGCCATTACATTATGTTGTTTTTACATTTCTGTCTCGTACCTCTGCAGATATAAGTCGATCTATAAACCTAGTTGTCAGTTTTCATGTCAAAAAAGTAGCAAACGGGTGTCATAGCCACCCGTATTCAAGATTGCTACTGCCCATGAATAAACATATCCAATTTAAAAAGAAATTACCGCCGTTACGGTAAAATTGAGACTGAAAGTTTGTATGGAACATAAGTTCAAATTACAATTGACTAATAATTCTATGAATTTATAGATAAAAAAATAATATGCATTTGCAAAATTGCATCCCTTTGAGCGGTAAAGTAGGCGATGCAATTTAGTTGTCGATTTTTTTGTAAGTGTATTATTAATTTACTTGACAGTCAAAACTCACGTTATCGCTCTTCTTCTGGATAGTGAAGTTGGGTCCGGTCTTGCTGGCTTCCTTCATAGCCTGGAGCATAGCCTGGCGTTTCTTCTCAGCCTCCTCAAGCCGCTGTCTCTTCTCTTCAATGTCACGCTGTTTCTTCTCCTCGATCTCACGGATCCTCCTCTCCTCTTCTTCCTTCTTCTTCTGGGCGAGGCGCTTCTCTTCTTCAGCGCGAGATACCTGTTGAGATTTTACTCTTGATTACTTCACGTATTAATTACATGCCTTTTTGAAATTATATCATCTAATGTAACAGTTCAAATATGTAAAGGACATTCAATATTAACCAAATCAATCCACAAATTAATATGTATTTTAATTCGCCTTGAGGCCTATTTTTTAGTGTCTAATTGTTAAGATTCGTTCGATCCAGGACAAACATTTATGTAATGAACAAAATTGTTCAGTGTCTACTTATAAAATTATTTATTTTAAGACAGGAAAAACATAAATAAATAAAACAAAGATAAACTACATAATCAGTTTGTTGAGATGGTGAGAGGGGTGATGGGAGAGGTGTTTTAATTATTTTGATTTAAATATTTGCAACAAACTGGAAGTAATTATAAAAATGCTTCGAAATGTGATTTGGAATCACATTTTTCAGATTCATAGTGCTTAGTAACTTGTTTGTCAGTCTTATCTTTCGATACAAATGATACAGGGTTTACGATGTATTAAAAGTCCATCGCAAACCTGTATCATTTGTAATCATTCTTCGTTCTTAATAAGCTAAAGCTCGTAGTTCGAAGTTCAAAGTTGAAGTTGGAAGCTCACCTTGCGCTTAGCCTGCTTCTCCTTGAGACGTTTGAGCTCGTCCTCCTCCTTGGCTCTTTGCTTGCGCCATTCGTTAATGTATTCCTTCAACTGTTCGTCCAAGTCCGACCGTTTCTGGTCTTGGCGCTGTTGACACAAAAACATATTATTCAATATTTTCAAGTGTGATTTTTGTGTTAATAGGGCATGTTGATATCGGCTTCCTGATTGTAAACGATCGCTGTATCCATTGGATATCTACATCCAAACTTCTTTATGTGAATAGAGTAGCAAACGAGCATGCAAACCACCTGATGTTAAGTAGTCGCAGCCCATAGATATCCATGTATAAGCACAAACATGACTTAAATCCTATCTGAGCTCGGACATAGATGCGTTGCTATTTCTGAGGACTAAGATGGTCGTATCGTATCAAAGTGTAGCCGGCAACCGCACCTCTCCAACCGAAACACAAATAATGCTTTACGCGGATTATGACGGCGGCGGTGGTATCCCCCCGGTCAAACTATAGTTCTCCCACCTTTAAACTCATACTAGACTTAAGACCTCGCTCTAAAAGCGTTACTACTGAACACTAAGATGATCGCGCTGATAAGTGTAACCAGCAACCACACGGCTCGAACCGAAACAGAAAAATTGCTTTACATTGGGTTATGATATAAATTGCTTACATTGGATTGGATGGCGTGGTACCGTTCAAGATATAGTTATTTCATTTTTGTAATAGACAGAAAATGGCATATTGTCCTGATATTGAGTAGCTCCCACGATAATGGGTGTTAAGAATTTAACCAACTATAAATTAGTCTGGCTATACAGCGAGGTAAAGTCACCAGCGTTTTGGGAACTCATCCAAGGGTCAGCAATTTGGATGAAGCTTTTTATATCTTAAATAATCTATGTACACATAATTCTTAATTTAGTTTAATTTTTTACTTAGTATAAAAAAAATCTTATGGTTGAGCAATAAATTTAAACTTAGTGCCTAATTGGATACTTTGAACTTTTTAAATTACAGCATAGAAAATGTTATAAATATAATGGAATAAAACTATAAACAAAAAAGAAGTTCAATCAAAAATCAAAATCAAATAATTTTTATTCAAAGTAGATTTTTTACAGAACTCTTTTTGAATGCTGTTTCGTTTTGAAGAAAAAGCGGCGAAAGAAATTCAGATTTGATGTGGAATCCAAATCCATGAGCATTATTTCTTTTATGGCGGTAATAATAATATACATTCCAATGTTTGTTTGTTCATTGCAAACATGTTTAATGGCCTATCAAAAATCCATAAAATAAATCAAACTTATTTGCAACGTTACTCCCTATATTAATATAAATATAGAAACAAAGTGTTTAAGGACAATGGAATAATAAAGAGAAAAGATATTTAAGTTAAATTACCTTGATGAATTCTGGGTCTCCTTCACCCCTGAAAAATGAAGGCAGTCGATTAATACTTCAATCAATATCTATATGTTGGTTAATGTTAGAAACCGCCAGGCGACGGCTCACAATACATATATAGCAGGTGTTACGGTGATTTATTTTAACGACTTTCGTTATGAATTACACAATCCTGCTTTTAGCTCAAAATGTTGTACTTGTGAATCATTGTGTCTGCTCTGTTCTTGTACTGTTGTGTGTTGTAGATTCAGTTAAGTCTCGAAATATTTTTGTTATATGTGATCGGATTATTCATTTTAAAATGACGTTGGTCGACATAAATGTAGGTAGGTACGTGTACAAACATATAGTAACATAAACCACATGTCACATGTTATGCTTGATTGTGTCTGTGTCTCTGATACTGTCAGTGTCTCACAGTGGCGGTTTAACATAAATGACATGATATTACGTACCAAGGACAATGGTGTACATATATTATTTATTATAACATTATTGTATTACAGGGCGATCATGCTTGCATGTCATGCTACACCTGTCATGCAATTATTCGGGAGCAAGTCAGAAGGACTTTTCAAGTTTCCCATTGACCGACATATCGATTCTTTGCTAAACGGCGCGGGCGCAGCGTAAATTGAATTTCAAAAATAGAACATCTACTAAACAGTTAAATATAGCATCCGACCACTGGCCGAGGTTTATTCGTTCACCGGACGGTCATCTGGTCGGATGCGATAAATCTGGAGTTTTGGAACGATCACATAAAAAGACATGCGCCCGGGCCTTGTAGAGTTAATGAGAGGATTACATAGTTAGTGACACCACAGAGAGCGGTGCAACTTACGCGATCGATGGTCTACTCCTAGAAACAGAAAATAACAATCAGCCTCTACTACATTGTACAATATACCACTCAGTATCTCAAAAATATAGATAGTAAAAAGATAAGCGGTGAGATGATTATTTTGCGCATTCAGAATAAAGAATTCGTTACAAGCCATCCTTATGGTTTTAGAAATTTGGATATTTTATGTGAAGTCGCTGGTCCACCCAGTGCAGTAGATTAATATCGTTGCCAATCATAGCTTTTGCATATCAATCTCGCGGCCACAATCCACCGACTAAAAGCGAAGCGTAAAAGTGTATTCGACGTGGTGTGATACTTACTCAGGTTTAGGAGCGGGTCTTCACGGAACAACGTCGACAGCGTCCGGAGAAAAGAAAAATGTACACGATTAAAAATTGTATATACCTTACAATATATGACCAACATTTACAGAAAGCCCAAGATGTTAAGCCGAACGAGATAACACACGACAGGATTTAGTTCATTCAACAGAGAGATCAGTTCGACAGACGTACTCGCTGACCTCTCCGAACGGGTCATTGCTGACCGAGTGATAATGAAGTTACGTGGATGTTTTGGTATTAGATAAGCAGAATACAGCAGCTGGACGGATCCACTAGTTTGTTATCTGAAAGCAATGGAAGTGGAGTCTTAGCACTATAAGCGTTATGTAGACCTCTAAACTTAGCCTAAAGAGCGAAGTGAGTGCAAGTGTCGGATCAACCAAAAGGGCACGCCACTTACTTCCTGCAACAAAAGAGAGAATAGGAGTTGGTGAAGGCGTGCAGCAAACCCAAGTAACGGGAGGTCAAGTGTCTGGGGCTCAAACCTGCTACGCCTAAATCACACTTTAATGAGCGTTCAAATCTTAGGAGTCCTATAAATCGTAATGCTTCCCTTGATAATGAGAGATTGGCGAAGGCAAAGAGACCAGGCCCAGAAAAGCTGAATCAAAAAATCAAACGGAAGGTGTCTAAGTGAGCCAGATTTGGAAAGAAATACTTGTTGAATTGACTAAAAACTTACGTCTCCGGAACTTCTTCTTCTACTTCCTCCTCCTCGGAGCCACTGTGGGAAACACATATTGTTTATATAAACACAAGGAGTACATAGGACAGTGTATCTATGCTAAGTCTGACAGTGATCAAGGTTTCAACTAGGTTAGTTAACTGAACATGAAACAGATGGAAAACTAGTACTAAACATATACAGACAGAGGAAAGTTTGCTGTGAAAGTTTGAAGTGTCTGTTGTGTATAGTCATTTGTGTAACATTAATATACAAGTAGTATTTTCCAGAATCATTGAAGTCTTCTCCAGTTACTACGACGTTATCCTTCCTTCCATATCACAAATACTCACGAGTATTCTTCCTCGTCAGACATGGTGATGGCTTATAAAATCTGGAAGAAAAAAAGAAAGTTTGGTGAATCCTTAAAGCTTTATTTATAAGACGTCAACGTTTTATCATCTTCAGAAGCTATTTATAACTTGGCAAGCAAACGTATTGCATGTCGATATTGTTTACAATCAAATCAATCGAATAGTCTTTGGCTGCATTTCAAATTTATAAACCTCCGTGTAACGTTTTACTTCTATAAATATTAATCAGGTCATACAATGTAATATTTATCTAAGCCTATCTTGGATGAAATGGAATTTTGGCACGAATATTCTCATAATTGCGTACATTTGAATCACTACTACTATATTACTTAATTCTTCTTATGTACTAGTTATAGGATTGCTAACTATTCAACGTACATGTTTAAAAATAAAAAAATATCAAATATTTGTTTTCGAGACTATTTCCAATAGAATGTATTATGTTCATTATCTAAAGTTTTTAGCGCAAGGAATAAATGTGGCCCAATAGGCCACCTTGTGAAACTCCTCACTCTTTCATTATGATTGCATTTTGGTCCCTTGATTGCTTATCTAGTGTAATTTAATCATTCTTATTGCAACCTTATTGATATATCTTTCAATTTGGCAGTAATGTTATATTTCAAATAGCTATATTTGACCACTGGAAATTATTTTAATTAAGTATGATTTATAAATCAATCAAATGCTTGGCTCGAGTCACCATCGCTTATTTGAAATGATATCTCAATAACGATTATTAAATTATATTATCGATTTATTAGTTGAAATTTACAGTTGCTTATTTAATGCGTTTCATATGTACTTAAGTAATTATATAAGGAAGTATGGTTAACCCGCGGCATTTGTCGTACTGAATGGATATTAAGAAATTTTTCAACCCCTATTTTTCCACCTAATGGGTGGACTTTCTAAAATTTCTTTCTTAATACTGCTTACTTGTCTAAAATAAAAAGGTATCTGCAAAATTGCAGGATTCTAAGTTCAGCTATTACGGCTGTCCATTGATATCCGTGTCTGTCAATCATCTTTCTATTTTATATATCTAGATTGTTGCATTAATTGGTTGCTCAATGAAGAATTATCGATACTGAAATCCGTTTGCATTTAAATTAAATGTGACTGGAGCGTGTAGAACATTTAGCAGCATATTGTTTACGAAGTGGTTATTTTCGGCAGGTTTTATCTTTCCTACCATTAAACACACCTACGAGCGGTCGTGTTGGCAGGCGTTCAAAGAAAGTGTAAAATTGGATTGCGCGTTCCTCCCGTTGTCGCCCAGGACGTATTTTCGCAGAGCTTTTAAATTTTTTACGGAACTTTGCCATAGTTTAGGGAAAAATCGAGAATAATGTTTGTTTTACGATGTTTTTTTCGCAAGTTATCTTTTGTTTTATTTACACATTACATTACTTTTAAATGCGTTATAAAACAGAATACAAATAATAAATATGAGTGATTAAAAAGTAGAAAGAAGGTAATTATAAGAAAAAATCTATACATGTAATTTAGAGTTTTTTAGATTTAAATATTAACTTTTAATCGTTAAATATTAGTGTTATTTTTCTCTTTGGTTTTTGGTGCCAGACGCCTGTAAATTTGTAAGTAATTTTGTGAGATCAACATTTTTAACATTGCTATCACTGTTTATACAAAATGTATCTTCTTTTAGGGTATTTTACTCAGGTGCCTTAACATAAAATTTATAACATTTTTTTCCGAAAAGAAAATGTACAAAACACAGTATTTCAGAAAACAATTTCTTTGCCTTTTTCAGGCAGACTTGTCTTGGAATAATTTTTCTTGCAAAATGCAAAAACAAAATTGACTGATTCAAACTGACTAGTGTACAGTGTGTAGTGTATATATGTTCTACGGCGGTCTGGTTCATGTATAGGGATTGTGTAAATTCATGTAACGTGTATTACGGCAGCGCGGTGCGGTAACGTTATCCGCGCTATACATGGATTTTCTATTTCCGCGCGCCGCAGACGCCCAAATTGGCACACTCCACGCGCGATTATTTTTAGCTCTCACAACAGTCCATGTATCGGGCGAAACAACTAGGTATATCCCAAACCTCGTTCTAAACTCCAAAACGGTTTCCGAACGCACTCGAGGGCTACACACTGTACAACGGTCACACACTACACGGCACGGCGCGGCACTTACGTCGCACGAGTTGAAGGCGGTCACTCAGTCACTCGGCACTGCTTCTTCGACCGGCAGCACAGCGACGTTGGAATGTGGAGTCCGCGGCGACCGGGGCGGCTCTGACCGGCGGCGGGCGCGAGGCAGCCGCCGCGGTCGTCCCGCTCCCCCCGCGATATATTTAGCCACGGTCATTTTTGAGCCGATCGCAGCCAGCTCCGGTTTCTACGGAGCGCAAAGCTCCGCGGCCCGCTTGCAACCGGACGTGCTAGGACGCGAAGGGCGTGGCTGCGGACCTTATCCTACCAAATTACATTCATTGCCCGTCAACATGTTTGACATTGCCAATCTCTTACGTAACAATCTAATAACATTCACGTTTTCCTTCCTAGGATATCCTTCTCGCCCTTAGTGTAGTCTTTAATGTGCTAACTCGGAGATGATCGGTCAAAATAATTGTTAAAATTCAACTTTAATAGATTAGTGGACTCGACATTATCGTTACTTTTCTGTAACTCCTCGAGACCCAGGCATGTAATGCTGATATTAGTTTCTATGAATGATGTTGTCTTCCTCTACCTCTGGTCGTTGCAATGTTGGCACAACGCCAGATAGGTATTATTGTAATTCGATGTTCGAGTTCCTTTTGTAAAATGTTTATTAACTCTATTTAACTTTAACAACACATGTATTTCTGTCTACAGTTGCCCATTTCCAAGAAGCCAACAATAGTTTACATACGATTTCAGCCAGATACATGACTATTTAAGGGTCGAAAGGTATCCTTTTATGATGTGCTACCTTATTGGTATTCGTTACTTGTCGTCCACTTTACAGCATACATATTGACAAGATTCCAGTCTCTCGAGATCAGGGATTAGGATTCCAGCGCATTTCTGATTATAGAACTTTAGTCATAAACGGTGAAGGAACATATTCTGAGTAATTTTACATCCCAGAGTAAGAGAACTCGGTTTAGAATTTTATTGCCAATCAATCAATATTATAAGGTCTAACCCTTCTCATTTTGAGAGCATATCGTATCATAAACCACCGTCATAGTTGTAATCTGTCTGACTCTAACATAAAGACTTCCAGTTCTATTCTCAGCAACTCATTTACATGCCACTCTGTTAATTTCTTTACGAAAACCAATAAATTTAAATTATTTGTACTTTTTATCTGGTATCCAATGTTTACCAATATTGCATCGACGTCCTATCTTAGGTATAGGAATGCTGTTCGGAATTTATTATAGCCCCATGCAGTAGTGACCACATAATTTAAAGTGAACCGCAAGCTCGTTTACTACTTCTATGCTTTAAAAATATCGATCAGAGAGAGATCAGAGATATTTCGGCCACGTTACATTATTAGACTGCAAACTGTAGAGTGGTTACGAGGCCCTTGGGCGGAGTTCCCTGTGACAGCTATATCATCATTAACAATCCATTATTGTTTCGCTAGTGCCAGTTCAGGTTCTGGGAAGTTCCCAGAATGGAAAAATAGTCAGTATTATGATACGCTGGCCTAATGTGGATCAACAAATTTGAATATATATCACAATCTTGTGCATTTTATAACCATAACTTTGAGAAACCAAAACTTTGGCAGGAGTTGAGCTCGAGAGATTGAAACTTATACTATCGCAGTATCATAATTCATTTTGAGGATGTAGATAATACAAGATTTTCAGCTCTTACCGCAAAAAGGAAAATATTTTCTCTTACAAATTTAAGTATCAGATTACCCAGATTCATAGTTAAATTTTAAAGACAGCTTTAGGTTTTAAAATATGGTTTATAGCATTTATCTAATAAAATTTGAAAATAAACATACTATTGATTTAGTGGAAAAGATTAATTACATAATAAGACAAATTAAAATTAGTCACAAATTATATTTGGAGTCATAAATTATTTATAAAATTTATGAACGAATCAAAAGCAATCATTTGTTATGTTGTCAACTGTCGCTATGTTGTGAAGAGATTTCAGGTGACGTTTGATGAAATGTTTGAAATAATTTGGCGGCATTTATTTAGTTTCCGCAGTTATTATAAGTTATTCAGAAAATGAAATCTACGTAATATTTACAATATAAATATTCCGTGAGAAAATGAATTCACGAAGCAATAATATGACGAATGGTTTTTTAACACCAAAACGAAAACGTCTTGGAACGGGAAGAGTTATAAGAAATAAGAATGGTTGGAAAGATTCTCAAGCCAACAACACTCTAAGTGAACAGATCACTGCTTCAATGTTGGAAACTCCAGAGAGATGTGAGTCACCCTCATTGCCGTGCAATCAAGTGGAGTATATCCGCGACTCTTGCAACAGCTCTGTCTCCAGTGACATCCCCTGTTCCCCTGGTATCGCAGACTTAAGCGATATCAAGGACTGGAAGACCCTTTACACAAGCAAGGATAACGTTTGCGAGAAGAGCACATCAATAGAACTTATGCCTGACAACGAAATATCAAATGAAATGTTTGAATCAAATTTGGAATTACAATTCACTCAACATTGTGAAGTACCCACAGAGGAGTTCATTCAAGAAGTAGAAAATGCTTTTGATGCGGTAAATCAATCTATTATACACAATATCAACGATGAGCAACGAGAGAATTTATTTGAAACAAAAGATTCTTTTTTACTGGATATTCAAACAGGAGATATCATAGAGGAGAACAGACGTACAAGTGAAGAAACTAATCAAGATAAATCCAAAACAGTGCAACATAATGAGAATAGTAATGGCTTCTATGGCTTGCCATTAATTACTAGAGGCTTGTTTAAAACTTACCGAAATATTGAAAGATTTTATGGTAAGTTTAAAATAATTAGTAATTGTATAGTCCCTTAACATGTATACGTTAGTGAGTGTGTTTTTTTATTAAGTTGGGTAGCTTAAAGGCATATAGCCTACCTGATGGTAAGTGGCCTGTTGATTTGTAGCTAACTCTCTGTAGGCCAGTTGTTGCATCTGAAATTTACGATGACTGCTACTACAATGTACTAAGATTCCTCTCTCATGTACATACCACCACCTTGCCTTATGTGTGGGTCAGCAACAACAGCTTACCATTGAAAAGCAAAACTAGCTACATGTTGAAAATGGGTCCAACCATTCATTTCTGCCATCTTCTTCATGCAAGAAATGATTTTGGTTTTCACACCTAATTAGATGTTAATTAGATTTTGCTGTTTTAATTTAGTTTTATTTGTCTGGTTTATGGCCAACGTAATTTTACATTACATTGCTACCTTTGACTAGTAAGATGTTAAGGACATAGAGTATATGTGCTTTACCATATGCTTGACATTTGAATATTTGCTTTATACTGTTAATGGAAGTTATAATACAGTTTACAATGTCACTGAAAAAGGTGAGTACCACAGAAGATATTGATTTGGTGTGTAGCAACTTTTGTGTTTAGGTTTCGAGAGAGCAATAATATTTACTCTAAGAATTGAGATAATCATCTTAGCTCTCAGGAATAACAATAATTATATGTGACTGATGCATGACTTATGAACACGACTCTCAATTGGCCTGCATGCTTATTTGCTACTCTTTAAATGTAAATATAAAATATGGGGTAGTTTGTAGGAGGCAAGTATTGGTCATGATTTAAAATTTTATTTTATTTTATTTTATTTTTTATTTTTGTATTTTTTATTGTAACATAATTTTTACATAATTTTCTCTTTGTTTGTATTCATCACTTAATTTGTATAGTTTAATATTGTATTATCAGAACATACTTCTTCCTTGTCCAGAGGTGGGCGTAAACGGCCTCTCCACAGTTCCCTAACTGTTGTAGTCGTTTATGAACAAATTCAACTGTTTAATGTGTTTATGTTCAATAAAAATATTGAAATGTTTAAATCCTTAAATCTTTAAAAGTAATATTATTAATGAATTTATATTTTACTGTGTACCAGGTACTCAGAATTAAATATTGGCGATCAAAAATCAAGAATGATTAATTGTGAGTACCCGGAAGATAGTAAAAGTTATCATGAACACAAAAATGAATTTAATATAGTTTGCATAAGCCTACACAATATATACTAAGTGAAGTTACATACTTTCTTAGTCTACATATTGAATCCATATCTAGTATGTATATTATATGCCATTTGAGTTGACTTTGAGATCATGCATATTTACTTTCAGACTGGCAAGAAGAATGTCTTAATTTAGATGCAATTAAGGAAAGACGAAATCTGATCTATGCTTTACCGACCAGCGGTGGCAAGACCTTGGTAGCAGAGGTACTAATGCTCAGAGAGGTACTGAATAGGAAGAAGAATGCTCTCTTCATATTGCCATTTGTGGCTATTGTCCAGGAAAAGGTACTTTTACTTGCATTTTAGTCAAGTTTTATATATGTGGATAGGATCCTTCATTTAATTGTTTTTTAAGCTTTATTGAGAGTATCTTTGATTACAATGTATATTTTATTTTGATATTTGATTCCATGGATTTACTTAACATTTTGTAAAAATATTATTTATATTACATATTTTCCTGTAGTTTCAGAATAAAAAATAGAATATTTTATTTTATACCGTTGTCGGAAATTTTGAGAAAATTTGTACTGTATTTTTTGAGTTTATCATGAACAAACTGACAGACAAACAGGGGACTTTGTTTCATAATATTTAGAATAATCATTTTACATTTAAAATTTGCCCTAATAGGTTCTTTATATTTTTAACATTAAATATTTTCAATTTAATGGTTGCAATTCTAGATATGGGCCCTCTCCCCATTTGCAGTACAGCTGGAATTTTTAGTGGAAGAATATGCAGCTGGTAAGGGACACATACCACCTAAAAAAAGGCGCAAGAAGAATAGTATTTACATAGCGACCATTGAAAAGGGACTCGCTTTGATCAGGAGCTTAATAGAATTGGACAGGCTTCAGGAAATTGGTCTTATTGTGGTAAGATATATAGTAGATATAATTATTAATATATATGTGGTAGATATAACTTTATTTTATGTGCGAAGAGTAACAAAGGAGCATGCAAACTACCTGACATAAAGTAGTCGCAGCCCATAGACATCCAAATACAACCACAATGTTGACTGAAATCCTATCTGAGCTTGAACGTAGATATTTTGCTACTCCTGAGGGCTAAGATGGTTGCCTCGCTTTAAAGTGTAGCTGGCAGTAGGAAGGCATTAGGAACGCATCCGCATCCATCCTTAAATAGAACTTCTGTTTGAAATTAGACATGGTTGTCCATGGGCTGCAGTGACCACTTAACATCAGGCCTGCATGCCCGTTTCTTACTCTTTCACAATAAAAAAAAAATATAGTTAATTAGAATACTTGCTCTAGGACTCATTAAGTTGATAAATAGATGACATCGATTATGTATATCTTATAGTAGATCTTATAATGAAATAAAATATTTGAATTTGCATTTATAAAATGTTTGCACATAATTAAATATTCTACTGTCACTAATTGTTTAATGTCTTTTGTACGTCTCTTGAAGGTGGACGAGTTGCATTTAATAGGAGAGCCGGGTCGCGGGGCTACTCTTGAAATATTATTGACTACTGTAATTTTTGCTAATAGTAAGTATTCTATATATTACTATGTCTCTTTGTAAGGTAAATTGTATCGTACTATGTCTTATTTTTAATTTAGGAAACTAACAATTACATAATTCGTTTAACATAATACTTAAGAATAATACAATGCTCAGAGCTTACTTCATAATACATTTTTAATGAGAGTTTTTTTGTGAGAAGAGTAGCAAACTAGCATGCAAATCACAACACCTACAACAACAAACACGACTAAAATCTTATCTGAGCTCGAACGTACATGCGTTGCTACTCCTAAAATGGTAGCCTCGCTTCAAAGTTTAGCCAGTAACCACACTTCTCCAACCGAAACACAAGTAATGCTTTACGGCGGATTATAAGGGCAGCGGTGGTGCCTCGCCAGTCGAACTAGAGTTCTCCCACTTACTACTTAACATCAGGTCGTTTACATGCTCGTTTGCTACTCTTCTCAAATAATAAAAAAGAACACAAATGCGTGCAAACCGTATGCAAAGTAAAACACAGTCGTGTATCCCGCAGTCAAAGTGTTAAGAGGACTATAATTTTCCATTCTAGAAGGCATACAGATAGTGGGAATGAGCGCGACAATAGGCAACCTGCCGGAGCTGGCGGCGTACTTGGAAGCGGAGGTGTTCGAGCGCCAGTTCCGGCCGGTGGAGCTCCGCGAGTACGTGAAGCTGGGGGACGTGCTGCACCGCCTCGTGCCGGGTCCGCAAGGCTTGGAGGTGGTCCCGGACAGACAGCTCGCTTTCGATGTAAGTATTTGAAAAGTCTTTCTTAAGCGCGTTGAGCAAAACCTACATATTTCCTTAAAAAAACAAAACATAACCGATGCGGAATCATCGTTATTTATCTTATTATCATCGTCAAATTTATCAATGTCATCTTCCTCTATTCATCAATATCATTATTATCGTCATTAATATCATAATTATCATCACTATTATCCATTCTTGAATATCATCTTTAGCTTACTTAATATCATCAATATTATTATATTCTTCAATACCTATCAACATTATTGTCATATATATTGTCAAGATCATATTTTTTATAAACATTCTTCATTATCATTACCATATCGAAAAGTCAATGTTCAATATTATATTTATCAATATCATTATAATCATTATCGTCGTCACTATTATCATTGGTCGTAATGTCGCAGTACTCGTCGGCGGCGACGAGGCTGGACCCCGACTGGCTGGGCGGGCTGGTGGCCGAGGTGGTGCCGGCGGACTGCTGCCTCGTGTTCTGCCCCACCAAGCGCAACTGCGAAAACGTCGCTTCCTTGCTGTGCAAGTTGCAGAGAAAGTAACTATTTTTTCAATTACAGAAAACCACTTACATTTTTTTTAAATACAATAAAACTAAAAATAAACATGTTATATATTAATGTTTAAAAGGTGGGAGAACTATAGTTCGACCACTACCGTTATAATGATAGCGGATTATAATCCGCTGTAAAGCATTACTTGTGTTTCGGTTGGAGAGGTGCGATTGCTGGTTACACTTTGAACCGAGGCGACCATCTTAATCCTCAGGAGTAGGTACGTGTCTACGTTCGAACTCAGATAGGATTTCGGTCGTGTTTGTGGTTGTACGTGGATGTTTATGGGCTGCGACTACTTAACTTCGGGTGGTTAATTCGATGAAATTTTGTGGCGTTTTTTGGCGTTCATTGTGGTGGCGGATTAGTCCTCTCAAATATAAAAAAATGTATATTTACATTTTATTTAAAAAAGTAGAGAGGTTTAATATTCCAATAAATCACATAATTTACTTCAAATATGCAACCGCTCTCTCTGGTTTTAAACGTCTACTGTGACGTCACAAGGCAGAGGTGGGAGTTAGGGCCGGCCCT